>CM019069.1:110489770-110754336 GCA_009667805.1 Leptobrachium leishanense
TTATTGTCTCACCCCTCCTTAAAGTTATAACTATCATATGTATCATTACTTTGAAATGGGCGACTTTGGCCCTCTTTTATTGTTGGCTTGCTATTTGTCATATGCCTGGTAACGTGATGCTCAATGTTTTCCTTGCATTTCTGTAATGTGCCTTATTTTGAATAAACTTGAATATGTAAAAAAAAAAAAAAAAAAAACAGCTATCCAGTCAGGAGTCAGACGTCCCGAAATCCACCACAGACAGGTCCTTCAAAAAGAATGATGTAGACGAGAGGTCGCTATAAATCAGCAAATTGGCACATCAGTGGAGCCACTCCTCCGAGATGCGACCAGTCTCGTCAAGCGTCGGCTCCGCCCCCTCCAGATTGTTTATACCATGGCAATTCTCAGAAAAGCCGCAGTAGGATAGCAGGACCTCTTCCCAAATATAGAAAGAGAAAGAGTCTTCCGAATTATCAAGTGAGTAAAAAGGATGTTTAATGGGATAAAACCAACAAGTAAAAATAAAACAATAAAACAGTCCGCACTAGACGCGATTCGCCCAGTAACTGCTAGGGCTTCATCAGTAGTAGGAATGCAAAAGAAGAAGTAATTGGCAAAGGGGGATAGCTGAGGCGCCGTGGTTCCTCTCCCCTTGTCTCTGGGTGCCCGCAGTCTTACGTTGCTTTTCCATCTGGGGACTTGCTGGGTGTTTAAAGCGCTCTGGTTGAGGGAAAGGAAAAGGAGCTCAGGCTTTACACATCCATGTCCTCCAGCAGCCAGGCCAAGCCCCCCTTTGTTTCCAGTCTTGCCAACATATTGACCAAGTAACTCCATTGTCAATTGATATTTATTTTCATAACATTAACACATTTTATCATGGAAAACGTAGGAACAATTACTATTGTTTTACAGGTCAATAGTGAAGCGCCTGTGACTCAGACGTGCACAACAGATATTGTGGAGCAATATCCCAATCAACACAATGCCCAATAATAAAATAAGTTTAGGTGGGGGCATGACCAGAAGTCCCACTGAGTGGCTGCAATCCTGAAGAGCTACGCTGCTGTTGTTCTAAATTTGAAGATTTTTGGGTCTTTTCGGCTGCTTTTTCCACTCGCACTCACTTCCTGACAGTGGGCACTTGCCTGTGATCCAGCGGTTGGAGGTCCCCATGACGTGCTGTACCCTGGACTGACCGAAGTCTCTCTATCCCGGTGCGGCCTAGCCTCAGTGGCCATTTTCTTAAGCTGCGGGCCCCTCGTGCTGCTCCCTCGTTTCTCCTACAACGTTCTGTTAAGTGTGCTGGGTTCAGGGGTAAAGGTGGGCCCACGTCCACCAGCCTTTACAGTTGTTTGGCAGCGGCCTGTTATACCTAGCCCTCCCACGGATGCCATTGGAGCCGTGCTATCGGGCCCGGATGCCGAGCTTTGGACATTTCTGGAGACATCTTCCTTTCCCAGTCAGAGGTCTGATGACGGCCTCATGCCCGGTAACGAGGGGAGACCTGGTGGCCCTGCTGGCTGAGCTCCAGAAGGTATGGCGCATCTCACTTCGGGAAACAGGATGGATGTGTGCAGCGGGAGGCTCTGATGAGTGTGGACTGGGATCCGGCAAACTGAGAGGATTCACCCCTTCTCCGGCTACTTCTGCTGCCATGGCACTCTCTTGTTCCCTGGCAGTCTTACCTGTGCCTGCAGTCAGTGACCGGTCCCTCAACAGATGTGGTTTGGTGGGGCCTCCTGGTTCCCTGCCCGATCTTGCGGATCCAACGCTGAGTGGCGGCTGCGGTCTGGTCCAGGTTGCTGTGACAAGTGGAGGCCGGTCTGCTCCCGAAGTGGTCGTGGCCTCGGTGTGTGATTTGTCTCATACCGGGGAACCTTTCCACGAAATGAAGACCTCCCAAGATTCTTTGGCGCCTCTCCTGCCGTGGGGACTCTGATGGCTACCAGGTCTCTGGATACTGGAGCACGAGATGATGACAGTGGCCTGCTGGAGGTGTTCATCCTCCCTTGGGGCGCCACGCCGACACAGGTCCCAGCCTTGCTCTTGGACACAGGCTGAAGTGAGCACTTCATCGCTGTCCCATGTTTCAGAGTATTCCCTCGATGATGAGGACACCCCCACCCTGATGAAATACACCCCCTCCCTTATAATCGGAGACACTTTTTTGAGGATATTTTTGTCTTTTCTTGCTGGCCCTCTACTGCATAGTTTTTTGTTGTTCCCCCTCTTTGCACACACACACTGGATTGCACTCGAGTTCCCCATCCCCTTTTTTGGGCGGTTTGGGGCTGACTCGGGGTGTGCCACTGTGGCGGCCACCATGGCTCTGCCCGCCATACCTGGCCCTTGAGTGCCTTGGCCATGTAACATGCACACTTCCGTGGCCTCCTTTTGTCTTTTGGACTCCTGGGAGTGAGCCTGGAAGGTCACATATGGGGCCATTGCCACTCCCGCTACGGTTTAATTTTTGGTGTGTGTCCCTCCCTTTTTTTTAAAATTTCATATTCCCCCTTCTCCCTGCCCCCCTTTTTTTCTCTTCTAAATCCCTCTCTGATGCCTACTTTTGCAGATATATCTGTTTTATTGGTCTTTCCCTATTTTATTGACTTATGTCTGAGATTTTATGTGTCAGTCCTGTGTGGCCACTTTAGTGTTTATTTGCTATGGCTTGTTGTAATACTGACGTGCTTTTCAAATAAAAAAAATTTGAATGCAAAGAAAAATACAGTAAATATAATAAGTAACCGCCTATTAGTGGAGTGAGAATGGAAAACAGAAAGTAGAGTCCATTGGTGGAGAGGTAGTGTTAACATACTATTTAAAATATCTTCTATTATATTAATTCAATTTGTGATTTAGTTCAGCCACACCATTATAATCACAGGTGAAGTGAATAACAATGCTTATATCTTTACAATGGCACTTGCCAAGTGTTGGGACATATTAGGCAACTAGTAAATCATAATTTCATGAACGTCATGTGTTGGAAGCAGAGAAAATGAAAAGATTTGAGTGACTTTGATGAGGGCCGAATAGTGATGGCTGGACAACTGTTTCAGAGCATCTGCAATACAATAAGTCTTGAGGGGTGTTCTTGGCATACAGTGATTAGTACCTACCAAAAGTGGTGCAAAGAAAGGTAAACCAGCATCAGGGCCATGGGTGCACAAGGCACATTGATGCACGTGTGGAGTGAAGGCCAATCACACAGAAAAGCTATTGAAGCTCAAATTTATGTAAAATTTAATGCTATTTCAGTACATACATTGCACTGCAATTCGATGCATATGGAGCTAAATAGCCAAAGACCAAATTGCCCATGTTAACCCCTGTCCACTGCATTAAGCGCCTTCAAGTGTATTGACTATACGGTGTACCTACCAAAAGTGGTGCAAAGAAAGACAACGGGAATCTCTTGCAACCGTGAGTGCACTCTGCTTAAATTTAAAGGGGCACTAACACTCACTGTCAAGTCAAACTGCAGAGGTACAGATTGGTCAGCAAAGGTACAAGTGTAATAATAAAAGGACTGTAATTCAGTTTAGGTAATTGAAATCTGCAAAAGTCTGTGAGAACTATTAGTCCCTGCATGCAATTCAGCTCCATTTAAGGTCAGCCAATCAGAGCAGAGGTCAGGCTTCGCAGAGGTCAGGCTTCCCAGAGGCATCAAAGAGATCTGTGGTGAAGAGAGGAGCCATCTTAAAGCTCCATCCTATGCAGGAGGCAACCTGGACATAAGAAAGTGCACAGACATTTTCAAACATCTTCAGATCCTGGAGTGGCAGCCGTTTTTTCACCTTAATCATCCTATTTATCTATTCATCTAATCATTTAGTCAACTATTCAGTTTATTACTCAAACTACAGCTACTTAATTTACTACCCAATTTACTGAAATTAAACTTAAATGCAAGTAAATGAAGAGTGGAATCCAGTTATTTCCAGCGATGCTGTTTGAAGTTCCCTTTCAAGCGGGGAAATTGTGCACAAAATCATAAAGCTTGACACATACATAATCTGTAACTAGATTACTTGTGCATTACAAATAAAACCACTTTATAAAACACATGCTGCTTTTTTCTTTGACATAATTGCATGTAAAAAGGAAAAATAGAGCTAGGGATTTAATCTACCGTTTACAGTTTGTGGATTTTTCCCATGATGCAACATTTACCAACATCTGTGCAAAAGTGCAAATTAGGGATGCACCGATACCACTTTTTTAAGACCGAGTACGAGTACCGATACTTTTTTTCAAGTACTCACCGATACCGAGTACCAATACTATTATTATGTCATGTGACCGCTTTCCAATAAGAACAGACCTCATATAAAAATGCCCCTAACTCATGGATATGCTCCCCAGCTTTCATGGATATGCCCCCCAGCACTTAAAGATATGCCCCCCAGCTCATGGATTTGCCCCGGCTCATGGATTTGCCCCGGCTCATGGATTTGCCCCGGCTCATGGATTTGCCCCAGCTCATGGATTCCCCCCCAGCTCACCTGGCACCTGGAGCTCTCCACAATGATACTTACCTTCCTGGGCAACGCACAGAAAGTCTTTGCGCGTGCGCTCGTTGGAAGGCCCTCAGCCGCGACCACGTGGGACCATGTGATCGCGGCTGGGGGCCTTCCAACGAGCGCACGTGCAGAAACTTTCCCGGCGTTGCCCAGGAAGGTAAGTATCATCGCGGAGAGCTCCAGGTGCCTGTCCGAATGCTCTATCTGCATTCGGACAGGCCCTGCAGCTGCTCACTGTGTTCATACTTACCTTCCTGAGCGACGCCGGGAAAGTTCCTGTGCGTGCGCTCGTTGGAAGGCCCCAGCCGTGATCACATGGTCCCACGTGGTCGCGGCTGGGGCCTTCCAACGAGCGCACGTGCGGAGACTTTCCCGGCGTCGCTCAGGAAGGTAAGTATAAACACAGTGAGCAGCTGCAGGGCCTGTCCGAATGCCGATAGAGCATTCGGACAGCCGCCCCAGCCCCTCGGATGCCGGCAAGCCGGCTCAATGCCGGCTTCCGGTATCGGGGAAAATATCGGGGGTACTGCACGAGTACCAAGTACTCCTGCAGTACCCGGTATCGGCACCAATACCGATACTAGTATCGGTGCAACCCTAGTGCAAATGTTTTACTTTACTGCATTTGTATATCTTCCACAGTATTTAACAGTCAATGAGGTAGAGGAGGATATGTTTAGATAAGTCTGCAGACAGTCTGTTGTGATCCAGGTTACCAGAGACAAGAGATAGCAGCTGAATAAGATAAGAACGGGGGTTTAAATTTATTTATTTATAAAGGATTTTACCAGGAAGGATACATTGAGATTTCTCTCGTTTTCAAGTATGTCCTGGGTTCAAGAACATTGAAGTGTTACAGAAATACAAAGTAATACAATGCAAGATATTAAAAAACAACACAAATATACAGATTAACAGAAAATAAATATGTAGGAAATAGTCATTATGTTACATGTTTACAGGTGCATTCTGTATTGAGGTATGTTAGTAAGGAACTCTTGAGTGATTTAAGACTGGTGGAAGATTTGATGGTGTCTGGGAGGTTATTCCATAATTGTGGTGCTCTGTAGGAAAATGAGGATCGAGCCACTGTCTTTTTGTATTGTGGTATTGCAAGTAAGGTGCTGGTCCTGGATCGGAGGTTATAGGATGAGGGAGCTGCTGGGGGAAGCAGTCTATTCAGGTAGGGTGGCAGCTTCCCAGAAATGCTCTTAAATACCAGGCTGGAAAGGTGAAGGGTGCGTCTGTATTCCAGCGATGGCCAGTTTAGCTCTTTTAACATGTCACAATGGTGGGTCATGTAGTTACATTGTAATGCAAAGCGGCAGAATGAGTTATACAATGTAGTAAGTTTCTGAAGATGTGTTTGCGGGGCGGCTGCGTACACTACATCTCCGTAATCAATAGCCGGCATAAGCATTTGTTGTACAATCTGCTTTCTTACCGCGGGGCTCAGGCAGGATTTGTTTCTGTACAGGGCGCCTAGTTTGGGGTAAAGTTTAGATGAGAGTTTTTCGATGTGAGGGCCAAAGGATAGATTAGGGTCCAACCACATACCTAGATATTTGAGAGAAGTGACTGTGGTCAGCGTGCCATTTGATTTTGTCCCAACACATAAGTGGGGATTTTGCAATTTGTGTAGTTTAGGTTTTGTTCCAAAGAGCATCGTTACAGTTTTGTCATTATTTAAAAAAAGTTTGTTGTGTTTGATCCACTTTTCTACCTCTGTGAATTGTTCTTGCAGCACGGCCTCCAGCTGCCGGAGATTTGGTTTGCTGGTATAGACTACGGTGTCGTCTGCATACATATGTACAGTTGAGGCTTTGCAGACGTTGGGCAGATCATTTATGAATATTGTGAATAGCAGGGGGCCGAGTATTGAGCCTCGGGGTACACCACAAGTGACAGGGAGGGGGAGGGAGAAGCTGCCAGAAATTGACACATAATGTGATCGGTCGGATACATATGATTGAAACCAGGTTAGCGTGCGATCACCAATGCCAGAGTTTTTAAGTTTTTCTAACAAGATGTCATGGTCTACCGTGTCAAAGGCCTTGGCAAAATCAAGGAAGATGGCTCCAGTTAGGTTTCCTTGTTCCATCCCAATTTGGATATCATTGCAGACTTTTAAAAGGGCAGTTGTAGTTGAGTGATTTGGACGAAAGCCGGATTGATCTGGGGTTAAGTAATTCCAATATTGATAATAATCACGTAATTGTGTGTAGACGCATTTTTCCAAAATTTTTGACATTACAGGGAGCAACGATATCGGACGGTAGTTGGACCAAAGTACTGTCACCACTTTTATGGATAGGTACCACTCTCGCAGTCTTCCAGAGTTTGGGTATGTATCCAGTCGCCAGTGATTCATTGATTAGGGTTGCGACAGGATTTGCAATTGCCGGTGCACTGATTTTCAGCAGCATTGCTGGTATTTGATCAGGTCCAGACTGGTATTTCATTTTTTGCTTACGGAGAAGTTTAGTAACGACACTGACAGGCACTGGTCTAAAACTGAATTCCTGTCTGATACAGGGACTTTGCACAGTTGCAGGGGCCTGACCTGCATGAGGCCTTTCTGATTGCATGTAATTTCCTAGCTTGGCAATCAAAGTGGTGGCGCATCCAACAAAATAACCATTAGGCATTTGCTACATCTAGGGGGTGTTGCAGGGTTTGGTTGTTTACTTTGACAGCAGCCGGCTGGAAGTGGACTGGGGGTGCTTGTATGTTACTTATGGTTCTCCAAAAGTTTCTAGGGTTTGATATGTTATTGTTTAGATTTTCATTGAAGTAATGGGCTTTAGCCATTTTTGTTTGTTTTGTGCATTCATTCCGGCATTTTCGGTATTCGCAGTGATCGTTCATGGAACCAGTACTCTTGAAATTTGACCACAGTGAATCTCTAAGCTGGTACATTAATTAGTGTAAGATCAGCTGTAACCCAGGGGAGATGGGTCCCTTTTACTCGCACTTTATGCAGCGGGGCATGGGAATTCCAGACTTGCAGGAGCTCAGACTGAAAGTATTCAATTGCACAGTCTAGGTCTGGGATTAGGTTTAGTCTGTACCAGGGGAGCTGTTTGAGATCACTTAGGAATAATTCAAGAATAAATTTCTTGAAAGACCTGGTGGTTATTACCTTTGGGGGAGATTTCAAGGCCTTAATTTTGCACACACAGTACACTAGACAATGGTCACTAAAGCTATTAGCGAGGACACCTGCCTCCTGTATTCGATCAGGAGATGAGGAGAGAATCCAGTCCAGCAAGGTATGGTTAGGGCATTTCATATTAATGTGAGTGGGGGAGGAGATTAATTGAGTTAGCTGCAAAGTTTTAAACAGTGAGCAGTGTTTATTGTTTTTAGGATTTAGCCAATCTGTATTAAAATCGCCGAGGACCAGTATTTCACTTTTTTGGTTAAGTAGGTTATTAAGGATTTGAGATATGTCATAGAGGGAGTGCACTGGAGAGCTCGGTGGACGATAGAACCCAGCAACAATGATTGATTTACTGAATGGAACCTCAATTAAACCAGAGAGGAAATCAAAGGTGACAGGAGAGCTAGAAGTCTGTAAGGGGGTGAACTTTATGGACTCCAACATAAATAACAATTCCCCCTCCTCTCTTTGCTCTGTCCTTTCTATAACATGAATTCCCCTGTATTGATATGGCAGAGTCTGGTACTTTTGGGGTTAACCATGACTCTGTGAGCACAATGATTTTGGGTTTGTAATAGCAACACCATGCCTGAAGCTCATCCAATTTAGGGAGTAAACTGCGGATGTTACAGTGCACAAATGAGAGGCCTTTTTTAGTGGGAAGACTAAAGGTTGTGTCACCTATAGGACCAGGGTTAGTTTCCACATCGTTTGCCAGGGAAAGTAGCAGGATAAATAGGAATTTGGACAGAGTTTTCTTTTGGTAATAACGTGGTTGCAGAGTTTTAAATCTTTTTCTGGGGGTGGGAGGGCTGGATTTTAACACTCTCCACCAACACTCAGCTGATAGATTAAAAGAATTGAGCAGGCTGTGGTGTATTGGAACTTGTTGTCCATCCTGGGGCAATTGGAAAGGTGTATAGAAGGAGAGAGAAGTTTTAGAGAGAAGGGATGAGAAAGAAAAGAGAAGCAATAGTGGCATAAACATTATAGAGAAAGGTGTTGGAGGTGAGTAAACAGGAAATAGAGAGGTACCAGAGTAAATGGTGTAGGTTGCTGCGATATCACATGATCAATTAGTTGGGTATATATTAAATGAAAACCATGGGGTGGGTGGGTGAGGGGAGGGTGGGCGGGAGCAAAGTCCTGCTGGATGAGGATGATTAGCTTCTCTCTGCCAGGGCCAGGTAGAGAGACTGACTGAGTTTTGGGCGTGTGCTGAAAGAGAAATTAAGATTGCAAATAGCATCACATTGGGTTGAAGTTGTCCAGGAACTAGGGGGGAGTTTGTAGGGGGCAATAAAAGTTAAGGTTCATTGAACAGGGACATGGGGCAGAATAGCAGGCCTCGGGAAAATATAGAAAAAGGGAGTGGAATGCAGAAATCAGATAGCATTACAACAATTCAAATATATAAAGATACACTTGTGTGCTATATATTCTATCTACATCTATATCACACACATATACAGTGATATTACAATGTAAACATAATATACATCAAGAGAAAAGGCATTAGGCTATGTCAGATCACCTTCAGTGAATGAAGTTTCTAAGCAAGATGCCTCATTGTGGTGAGTCCTGCTGGATGAGGATGATTAGCTTCTCTCTGCCAGGGCCAGGTAGAGAGACTGACTGAGTTTTGGGCGTGTGCTTCAGTGAATGAAGTTTCTAAGCAAGATGCCTCATTGTGGGGAGTCCTGCTGGATGAGGAAGGATGATTAGCTTCTCTCTGCCAGGGCCAGGTAGAGAGACTGACTGAGTTTTGGGCGTGTGCTTCAGTGAATGAAGTTTCTAAGCAAGATGCCTCATTGTGGGGAGTCCTGCTGGATGAGGAAGGATGATTAGCTTCTCTCTGCCAGGGCCAGGTAGAGAGACTGACTTCTAATCTACCCTAATGGATGTCCTTTGAATACATCCCACCAATACAATGATGCAAGTCTGTACCTGACCCATAGACTCCATTTTATGGCTAAAGCCACAGAGTGATGAGCAAGTGATGTAAAGATACTGTGGAGGACAGTTTAAAACACAAATAATCACAAAATGGATGCACCCAGTGATACATCTAAATTAAAATATTTTCTTAAATAAACCTACAAGAGAAAAACAACATACAACATAAAATAAGGATATTTTATTTTTGAGGATAGTGTCCTTTTAATATGAGAATTTTTTGTTCCAATACAGTTTTTCCTTTGAGGGCATCATATGAGACTTCCATAAGGACTCTATCATTATTTGAAGTTTTTTTTCCCACTTCTCCTTTGGACACATTATTAATAATGACAAGCACCGTTACAGAATAACTTTTAGTGCATTCGATGATTTCATACCAAAGGGGATGGAGTTTTGGGCAGTACAACCACATGTGGAGATATGTTCCTCTGAGAATGAAGAGTTTCCAGCAGAGGTCCATGGAGAATATGAAATATTATGGAGGTGTATAGGAAGGGCAGGCCTTTGGGGTGTGCGGGCTGTGCAGGCGCACAGGGCGCCAGGCAACCAACACAGCTGCACTGTTGGTTTATTTGTTCTGGTTATTGTTTCACTGGTTTGTGGTTTCTATTGCACACTACCACGCAGCCCTGAATCTGGCTCATGGCATATTTCCCTGACACATTTAGGGTGCTGACCCTTAACGTGGGAGGTCTGAATATCCCAACAAAGTGGCATATTGCCATCCAGGAATTCCTTACACTTCGTATCTCAGTTGCACTAATGCAGGAAACCCACTTTGCACAAGACAGGGCCTCGACGTTCCGTAACCACCAATTGCCCATGGTATATTTTGGGAACTGCGGGTCAGGCAAGGTAAGGGGTACGGCTGTCTTATTTTCTAAGAACGTCCCTTTTACGCTTCTGGGCGCTAGATATGAATTTGAGGGCAGGTACACCCTGGTGAAAGGCTCCATAGGCTCCCAGACATACACCTTCTACCTCATAAAGGCCAACATAGCGCACTCTGGAACATTCTCCAGGTAATCATGACATTCGCGGAGGGAATACTTTTGGTGGATGGCGACATTAACTTGGCCCTCGGCAGCCATATGGACAGGACAGAACAGGCCATCGGGCTTACCGGGTGTTTGCCCGATAGACCGCTGGCCTTTCGGGGACAGTCCGCTGCTCAGGGGGGCCGGCAGCAAGAGTCACAAGGTGCACCCTGTGACATAATCAGCGGCCCCCTCTGATTATGTCATCGAACACGCCGACTGCTGTTCTGGCACATGACGGAACCACTCATATCGAGCGACTTCCCGGAAGTGCGCCAGAGCTGCTCCCTCGTGCCAGAAGAACACTGACATCCCCAGACAGGTCGCAGGCCCGCAGGGAGAACACGGGCAAACTGGCGCTGACCAAGGGTCCACCTCAGGTAAGGTGACTCCTCGGTTCAGCTGCGCCCCCAAATAAAGTGCCCCCCTTATCTACCCCCCTAAAAAGTGCTTCCCCCATTTACCCACCCATGAAATAAAAATAATTTGCCTCCCCAAAAAAAGATTTGCCCCCACCCATCTTGGATGTCAGCCAAGCCTCCAGGTCACTCCCCGCCTCACCATATATGTGAGGACGTCAGTGGGCCAGTTAACCCCCTAGCTGCCAAGTGGAGATAGGAGGATCATTTGGATCCCAGTATCTCCCCATCCGTGGCAGCTAGAGGGTCATGTTTTATATCATTGGAAAGGCCTGATCATGGTTTGGTGTAAAAATATATATTTTTAAAAATAAATAATTAAAAAAAAAATTGGTGGGAGTTGAATCGCCTATGGTATACCAGTTGATGAAGCCGCCTGGAGCGGCAAAACATGTCCTGGGAGACCTGTTCTATTTTTATTTTACTATATGTTTACAATAAATAATCTTTAAATACCACGTCCTGAAATCCTAAAGGTTTGGGGTTTTTCCTATTCAAAAAAATCCATAGGCGTTTCCACTCGAGCTATGGTAGCTCCATCAACCGTACATTTTCATTCAGCAAAAAAGTGATGCATTTGAATTATGCAGATTTACACTAGAAGAGTGTTTCCCTGTTTGTTTTTCTGATTGCATATACAACGCGGTAATAAGGTGGGGGTCACCTGTTAATAAGGAAGAAGAAAAACAACCCAAAAGCGCAGTTCCACTCAGAGCCAGTGTTGGGGCTCTACATTTGTGAGTGGAACATCTGCAACTATAAATATTTGTTACAAGTGTTTATTTTCATACTGCACCATTATGTTCTCATGTTGCTTCTTTCTATAACCATATTATGGATTGCGGACCTGCAAGAGTCATCTGAACCTCCTAAGCGTTCATTTTCGCTCACCAGATACGTACAGTTGTGTTCAAAATTATTCAACCCCCACTGAAATTGAGTGTGTTGGCCAGTTTGACATTGATTTTGATCATTCAGTCATCTTGCTTACAATTAAATCAAAGAGGCACGTGTAGGTCAGACAAATAAAACATAACATTTATAATGAAATTACCACAAATGTCTTTTCTGTGCTCACATCATTATCAGTTTTATTCAACCCCCAAGTGACATTAAATCTTAGTACTTAGTACAACATCCTTTTACAGTTATAACAGCTTTTAAACGTGAAGCATAGCTTGACTTTCTTTAAGTCCCACCAGAGGTTCTCAATCAGATTTAAGTCTGGTGACTGCGATGGCCACTCCAAAATGTTCCAGCCTTTAATCTGCAACCATGCTCTAGTGGACTTGGAGGTATGCTTGGGATCATTGTCCTGTTGAAAGGTCCAACGTCTCCCAAGCCTCATGTTTGTGACGGACTGCATCACATTGTCATCCAATATCTCCTGGTACTGAAGAGAATTCATGGTACCTTGCACACGCTGAAGCTTCCCTGTACCTGCAGTAGCAAAACATCCCCCAAAGCATGATTGACCCCCCGCCATGCTTCACAGTAGGCAAGCTGTTCTTTTCTTCATAGGCCTTGTTCTTCCTCCTCCAAACATAGCGTTGATCCATGGGCCCAAACAGTTGTAATTTTGTTTCATCAGTCCACAGAACACTATCCCAAAACTTCTGTGGTTTGTCCACATGACTTTTGGCATACTGCAGTCGACTCTTCTTATTCTTTGGAGACAGCAAGGGGGTGTGCCTGGGAGTTCTGGCATGAAGGCCTTCATTACGCAGTGTGCGCCGTATTGTCTGAGCTGAAACTTCAGTAACCACATCGGACAAATCTTTTCTCAGTTCCTCAGCAGTCACACGGGGACTTTTCTCCACTCTACGCTTCAGGTAGCGCACAGCAGTCGAAGTCAGCATCTTCTTTCTGCCACGACCAGGTAGCGTTTCAACAGTGCCCTTTGCCTTGAATTTGCGAATGATGCTTCCTATAGTCTCTCTTGGTATGTTTAACATCTTTGCAATCTTCTTATAGCCATTGCCCTTCCTGTGAAGAGTTATCACCTCTTCTCGTCTTCCTGGACCATTCTCTTGACTTCACCATGTTTGTAACCACACCAGTAAATGTCTAGAAGGAGCTGAGTATCACAGTCATTTTAAAGCTGCCTAATTGGTGCTTATTATGCTTTATTGCTGCTCCGTGACATCCACAGGTGTTTTCAATACCTGATTGAAAACACTTGAATGAACCTCTGTTCTTCAGAGTGGTAGTCTTTAACCCCTTAGTGACCGGGCGGTTTTACACGAATCCGTCCGTTCGTGACCGCTGCTGTTTTTACGTTTCTGCGCTCTTAGTGTTTACGTCAAATTTTCCTCTTACTCGTTTATTCAACCCACACATATTTTACACTGTTTTTCTCGTCACTAAATGGACTTTATAAAGATACCATTTTTTTCATCATTTCATATAATTTACTATAAAAAATATTGTGAAATATGACACAAAAATTGAAAAAACACCACTTTTTCGAACTTTGACCCCCAAAATTTCTTATGTATCAACAACCGTCAAAAAAAATTAATTCCTTAGTAGTTTCTAAATTTAGTACTGAGTTTAGCAATACCCAATGTTTACATATTCCTCGCTTTTTTCCTTATTTTATGCAACAATAAGTGCAAGTAGCACTTTCCCATTTCCAAAGAGTTTATTTTCAAAACTAGTGATAGTGACATTGTAACACTGATATCTGTCACTAATTCCTGAATAACCCTCCACATATACATATTTTTTTAAAGTACACAAATCAAGGTATTAAACTTGGGGTATTTTGACTCTTTCCATGCAAACCATTTTACCACAAATCTATGCCAAAGTTTGAGAAAAAAAAAAATTGGTGATTTTTTTTTTTGAACGCTATTTAAGAATACATGTACTGTGAACTTTAAGGTTTACTGCCAAAAAGCACCCCAAAATATGTTCAGCAACATCTTCTGAGTAAATTGATACCATGTATAGGTATGTCGGGTCATTTGGGGGCTAATAGGCCTTATTTGGGGGGTGCGCATTTCAGTTTTCCAACTTGGAATTTTCACATTTCGTCATCATGCACCCATGTCCTATTTGGGACATTTTTGAAGCCGGCCAAAGTAATTTACCCCCATCAAACCATATATTTTTAGAAAGGGCACACCCTAGGGTGCTTCAAAGAGTTGTATTTTAACACTTTCCATGCACTAGCTCTATGTCAAACTTTCAGGTAGTCACTTTTTGGTTATTTTTTCACACACATTGTACTTTAGGCATGAATTGTCAAATCCAGTTATGGGTTACTGCCAAAAAACACCCCAAAATATGTTCAGCAACATCTTCTGAGTAAATTGATACCACCCATGTATAGGTATGTCGGGTCATTTGGGGGCTAATAGGCCTTATTTGGGGGGTGCGCATTTCAGTTTTCCAACTTGGAATTTTCACATTTCGTCATCATGCACCCATGTCCTATTTGGGACATTTTTGAAGCCGGCCAAAGTATTTTACCCCCATCAAACCATATATTTTTAGAAAGGGCACACCCTAGGGTGCTTCAAAGAGTTGTATTTTAACACTTTCCATGCACTAGCTCTATGTCAAACTTTCAGGTAGTCACTTTTTGGGTTATTTTTTCACACACATTGTACTTTAGGCATGAATTGTCAAATCCAGTTATGGGTTACTGCCAAAAAACACCCCAAATATAGTTCAGCAACATCTTCTGAGTAAATTGATACCACCCATGTATAGGTATGTCGGGTCATTTGGGGGCTAATAGGCCTTATTTGGGGGGTGCGCATTTCAGTTTTCCAACTTGGAATTTTCACATTTCGTCATCATGCACCCATGTCCTATTTGGGACATTTTTGAAGCCGGCCAAAGTAATTTACCCCCATCAAACCATATATTTTTAGAAAGGGCACAGCCTAGGGTGCTTCAAAGAGTTGTATTTTAACACTTTCCATGCACTAGCTCTATATCAAACTTTCAAGTAGTCACTTTTTGGGTTATTTTTTCACACACATTGTACTTTAGGCATGAATTGTCAAATCCAGTTATGGGTTACTGCCAAAAAACACCCCAAAATATGTTCAGCAACATCTTCTGAGTAAATTGATACCACCTATATATAGATTTGTTCTGTTGTTTCTTCAGCTAGGCCTAGCTTTGGTTTTGGGTCTACCGCATACCCCAGTTTGAATTATTGCCAGAAAATTGTTTATATTTGTTATGTTGACACCCCAAGGTATTGCATATGGAGTGCTTTGATGCCATGGATGCAACGGTTTTAGCCCAAAACATTTGAGAAGGTGTGTGGTGTAATTTTTCAATTTTCAGATTTTCACACCCACATCAGTTTTGGACTGTGATTTAGGAGACACGGTTGTTTGTTACTGCATGAAAACTCTCCAGGTTGTTTTCTGCAAGGTCTCCTGAGTACACCCATGCCCCCCATGCATAGGTTTGCCAGGATTTTGGGAAGGTTCAAATACAATTTTTATGACTTTGTCATTGGAGTTGAAATTGAGATTATTTCTTCAGCTAGGCCTAGCTTTGGTTTTGGGTCTACCGCATACCCCAGTTTGAATTATTGCCAGAAAATTGTTTTATTTTGTTATGTTGACACCCCAAGGTATTGCATATGGAGTGCTTTGATGCCATGGATGCAACGGTTTTAGCCCAAAACATTTGAGAAGGTGTGTGGTGTAATTTTTCAATTTTCAGATTTTCACACCCACATCAGTTTTGGACTGTGATTTAGGAGACACGGTTGTTTGTTACTGCATGAAAACTCTCCAGGTTGTTTTCTGCAAGGTCTCCTGAGTACACCCATGCCCCCCATGCATAGGTTTGCCAGGATTTTGGGAAGGTTCAAATACAATTTTTATGACTTTGTCATTGGAGTTGAAATTGAGATTATTTCTTCAACTAGGCCTAGCTTTGGTTTTGGGTCTACCGCATACCCCAGTTTGAATTATTGCCAGAAAATTGTTTATATTTGTTATGTTGACACCCCAAGGTATTGCATATGGAGTGCTTTGATGCCATGGATGCAACGGTTTTAGCCCAAAACATTTGTGAAGGTGTGTGGCGGTAATTTTTCAATTTTTTATTTTTACGCCCACATTAGATTTGGACTGTGATTTAGGAGACATGGTTGTTTGTTACTGCATGAAAACTCTCCAGGTTGTTTTCTGCAAGGTCTCCTGAGTACACCCATGCCCCCCATGCATAGGTGTGCAAAGATTTTGGCAAAATACAGCACCAATTGTAGAACATAAAATGGTACGAATAAAATGTAAAAGTCTGGTGCAGTAAAAGAAAAAAAAACTAAACTGAACTAACTAACTGGAGTGTGAGAAAAAATAGAAAGGAAAAAAAAAATCACAGATCACGCACAGTGTGATATAGCTTGAAACAGTCCCAAGACACAGACCGGGTTGTCCAGGGCATTCTGGGCAGTAAAAGATTGTGTCTCTCCTCTGCCCCCTCTTGAAACACACCCTGCACCTTTTTTGGGGTTTCTGTTTGCCCTCAGTAGGGGGGATTTTATAAATAAAATGCGTAGCCCCAACTCTGTCCCCCATCACCGCCCGGGGAGCAGGTGCATCCTGGTACAAAAGCCCCGAAATGACCTGGAGCTGAAACTGTAAAAAGGACAGCGTCACTCCGGGGTTTGCCTTTTTGCAGAGCAAAAAGGCATTGTGGGTTGCAATTTGCATCAGGTAAATTGCAACCTTTTTGTACCAGGCCCTTGACTTCCGCATAATCTGGTAGGGCTGGAGCAGCTGATCTGCCAGATCAACCCCACCCATATGCCGGTTATAGGCTTTGATGCACACTGGCTTCCTGATGCGCTCAGCTCTGCCACGTACAGAGACCTCCACAGACCTCTCAGTGTGGATGGTGGATAGAAGGTATACATCCTTCTTGTCTCTGTACTTGACCGCCAACAGCTCCTCTTGGCGCAGAGCTGAGGTCTCCCCCCTTTTTAGCCGGGTGCGGACAAGCTGTGCTGGGAAACCTACGCGGTTCTTGCAAACAGTACCGCATGCTGCTGTATCAAAACAATACAGCAGCTTGAACAAAGGGACACTTGTATAAAAATTATCAACATACAAGTGGTACCCTTTGTTCATCAGGGGAAAAAGTAGGTCCCACACAATCTTGCCACTGGTTCCCATGTGTTCTGGGCAACCTGGAGGGTCAAGGCTACTATCCTTTCCCTCGTACACCCGGAAGGCCCGAGTATACCCACTCTCGCTGTCACAGAGCTTATACACCTTCACTCCATACCTGGAGCGTTTGGAAGGAATATACTGCTTGAATCCCAGCCTTCCCTTGTATTTCATTAGGGATTCATCCACGCAGATATTCCTTCCAGGTGTATAAGCCTCTGCAAACCTGGCGGCGAAGTGGGTAATCAGGGGACGGATTTTATACAGCCTGTCAAAATGGGGATGCTCTCTAGGAGGGCACAGGCTGTTGTCACTGAAGTGCATGAAACGCAAAATGTTTTCATACCTTCTACGTGACATTGATTGGGGGTAAATGGGGGTAGAGCAGATGGGGCTACTGCTCCAGTAGGAGCGAATTGAGGGTTTCTTTATGATGCCCATCAGCATAGTAAGTGCCCAGAATTTCAGAAATTCTGGCACATCTAGCGGGTCCATTGCTGCCTTGCCAAGTAGGAGTCTGGCTTCGCAGCACAATGCTGATGGGCATACAGATTTGATTGGGCCACGATGTGGCCCAACAAATCATCCCCCATAAACACCTGCAAAAACTGTGTGGCGGTAAATCCTGCAACATCAATATTGATGCCAGGATTTGCCGTGAAAGGAGGGATATCTGGCCTCTGGCGATGAGGCACTACCCACTCCTCAGCTGGAGCTGTGCGTCTCCTGCTGGCAGGTGGTGACCCAGGATCTGCATCAGAAACATCACTAGATACATCAGCCAGCGTAGATGATGTATCTAGCGACGTCTCTGAGCAGTTGGCGGGGTCAAAATCAGGGTCGGAGTCTGACGCAGATGCCTCAGATTCTGATGCCAGGATGGCATATGCCTCCTCGGCGCTGTACACCCTCTCAGACATTATATATAATAGATTATAAAATTTTATAATTATTATATATAATAAGCGGATTGTTGGTTCTTAGAAGAACCGTTGGGTTTCACAAGAAAATACAAATAAACACCTAAATCTCTCTAAATCACTCTAAACCTGCCTCAATTCTTCTAAATCTCCCTAAAATCTCTCTAAATCTGCCTCAATTTTTCTAATCTCACTAAAATCTCTAACCTGTCAAATCTGATCTCTCTCTCTCGCTCACCAAAACACAAGTGAGGAGAGGGAGGGAGAATCACAGAGGTCAGAGCCAATATTTACAAAATATTGACCTGACCTGACAAATTAGAAATTTTATTTTGATTTTTTTTTACTTCTGATTGGATGTTGCTAGCCTGTCTCTCTGATGAGGCAGGCTAGGAACATCCCACTCAGCCCCAAGATGACCCTGCCCTTAGAAGGGCAGCGCCATCTTGGCTGTCAGTTTTCTTTTATTTTATTCATTTTTATTTATTTTTATTTTACTTTTTTTTACTTTTTTTACACGTTTTTTTACTCTGCTGGGTGCCTTGATCCCTCGAGGCACCCAGCAGAGCACCTGATCACTCATGTGATCTTTTTGTACTGAGTGCCACGATACCTCGTGGCACTCAGTACTTCCTGCCGCTACCGGAAGTGATCGCTCGGGGGAGCGATCACTTAGCGGACCGGCGGCAGGTAAGCATATTGCAAGGATGCCTCGATGTCGAGGCATCCCTGCAATATACACGGAGCAGCTGGAAGCGATACCGATCGCTTCCAGCGCTCTCTAGAAGTGCCGGGCACCTCTCCGGTAAAACCGGATGTTGATCGCTCCCGGGAGCGATCACATGGTGCCCCGGCACTTCTCACCGCCATTGCACGGATGCCTGGACTCCCAGGCATCCTGCAATGGCGTTTGAGCTGCTGGAAGCGATCCGATCGCTTCCAGCGCTCAAAAAACCGCAGGACGTACCATGTACGTCAGCGGGTCTAAAAGAGACCCGCTGCAATGACGTACATGGTACGTCCGAGGTCCTTAAGGGGTTAAGGGGTTGAATAATTGTGTCAATGAAGAATTCACAAAAGAAACATTTACTACTGTATTACAAAACCAATTGATGTCATTTTAGTTGCATATGGTTCTTAAAAAGTCTTGTAGGATTCATTCTAATACAATTACAAATGTACACTAAATTCCCTAAAACCCTTTACAGCATTGGGGGTTGAATAATTTTGAACACAACTGTATATGTACCTATTTTTGCCATTTAACTCTACACACCTCATGCAAACGGTCACAATAGGATCCATGGCCTGGGCCGACCATTGCCCGGTAATCATGACATTAGCTACCTCTGTATACCGCCCTAAGGCTAGCGTCAGACGAGCGCACTATGTGCGCCCATACGGACGTGCTTACCGGCGCATCATTGTAGTGCTGCAATGGGGCCGGTCACATGCTTGTGCGCGCACACGAAATGCGCGTGCAACAAGTGCTCATTATCAAAGCCTCCCTGTCGATGCGCTAGGATGCGCATTGACGGGGCTGCAAAGCGCGATTCTCCATAGGAGGAGGTGGTGGTGGCCAGAAGGGTGTCGAGTGGAAGGAACGTCCACTCTCACGGACGTTCCTTCCACTCTTCAAATACGCTCGTCTGACACCAGCCTTAATGTGTTCATTGGCACCTAAACGAAACGCTACTAGCGGATGCTGCAGTACTTGGGGGATTGCAGAATATACTCTGGCTTTACTTCACCAAGAACTTCCTGTCTGACACTCCCTCTCCCGTGGTGTGGGAGGCCCATAAGGCAGTGGCGAGAGGCTACTTGATTTCACAAGGTGCACGCATTAGCAGGAACGTACCCGCCGTACAGCTAAACTGACTACCGTTATCCGCAACTTTGAACGGAGACAGAAAGACACACTCACTGTCTGAACAGACATACGCAGAACTGACGACTTATAAGGCGGAACTGCACTCTGTGACAGAACAGCCACCCCAAAGTTTATTTGCATTTATTTTTCCTTACATTTCATTGTCCTGTATATATGGTTACAAGTTGTTAGAAAGCACTAACAGGTTCCATAGCACTGTGCAATGGATAAGGCAGGATAACACATGCATGCAAGTTGGACACCCAGAATAGTAGGAGAGGACCCTGCTCAAGAGCTTGCAATCTGTAACCATTTGCCCTGCTTCCACCCCCTCCCCCAGATCTGGCTTTAACCAGAACTCTATCAGTTTCCTTTGTTAGGAGATCAGGGTGTGTGTGTGGGAAGGGGGAAGCTTTGGGAGGATCTGGTGTAGAGTAATGCATTTTCTTGCGTTTGAGTGTCTGTAACTGAAAACCTCTGAATAAAGGCATTCTGCATTTTGGTGTTCAAGCGGCAAGGACAGTTTATGTGTGGTCTTCTCTATGGGAGTACGAGCAGCTCCTTGTACAGTGGAAAGGGGTGCCCAGACGGAGGCTTGACATTACCAGGATCTGTATCACACTCCCTGAACATTATCAGTGCCTTGGGAGCCCTGAAACAGACTAAACAGACCTTTTACGACCAAGCTAATAAATGCGGTAGACTTCTGCTGCATGCTCTTCACAAACACGATAGGGCCATGTACATCACCAAACTGTGCATGCCTACCAATGCACCAATCTCACACCCATGGGACTTGATAGATCTTCTCCTCCAACTCTTTACGGACACATATAACCATCCCATGTCCCCTGCTTCGCGGACACAACCTGACATTAATGCATACCTGCAGGTGCACCTCGACAGGACCCTACACCATGAGGGTCATGGAGCTCCCAATCATGGGGGCAGAATTGGCCGCAACGATCAAACAGACACCGACGGGGAAGTCCCTTGGCCTCCCTCTGCTCTATTACAAGTCATTGCGGGAGATTTTAATTCCATAAGCAACGGCAACTTCCTGACTGCCCAGACTCTAACAGTAACAATCACTCTCATCTGTAAACCAGGTAAAGATCCCGAGCACTGTGGTAATTACAGACCCATCTCACTGCTTAACCAGGACGTGAAGCTGGTTCCCAAAGTCCTGGCTAACCGCCTGAACCCTTTTATTCCCCAAGCTGATCCATGAAGACCAAACAGGGTTCATCCCAGGGAGGGAGGGCAAGGCGAACACTGTTTGTGCTTTTAACCCGATCCATGCTGCCTCTAAGCATAGGGAAAACCCCTTGCTACTGCTGTCCACTAACACAGACAAGACTTGTGACCGCGAAAGCTGGCAATTCCTCTTTAGCACATTGCGGCGGCTAGAATTGTGGCATAACATGCTGTCTTGGATACGCGCATTGTAGACTACCCCCCCACTGCGAGAGTTAATGTGAATGGGGCCCTCTCAGACCCCTTTCCGATAAACAATGGCACAAGACAGGGCCGCCCGCTTTCCTCTCCCTTTTATTTTCCCTTACTTTTGAACCTTTCCTGCAGGCAATACGCTCTAACCCTAATCTACACATCTACACAGTATGTCAGTTGCCGGGAAAGAACATCGGGTGGCAGCATATGCAGATGATATGCGGCTTTTTGTCCGTCAACCCCGGGTATCATTGCCGCATTTAGTACAGCTTTTCACAGAGTATGGCACCCTAAGCAATCTGAGAATCAATATGGATAAATCAGAAATTTTGCCCCTACATGTCACTGCCGATATGCAAGCAACCCTGAAATCGTCGTTCCCATTTCGGTGGTGTGATGGAGATCTGAAGTACCTGGGTATCACACGGCAACTTGTGCAGGCCTGTATCATGCAAATTAGAAACCTCTACTTACGGCTTTGACCTCGGACTTACAGCGATGGTTGTACCCGCACTTCTCATGGTTCGGGCGTATCAGTGTGGTGAAAATGAGTATCTTACCCTGCATATTGTATTTATTGTAACGCTCAATATTCTTTTGCCACAATCCTTTTTTGCTCAGCTCCAAAAGCTTATCTCTAACTACGACTGGGACTCTAGGAAACGGAGGATTAGCCTGTCCTTGCTTGCGGCTCCTAAACAGGTGGGTGGGGGGTGTTGCATTGCAGAACTTCTGGCATTATTATGTGGCTTCGCACCTGCAACACATTATGGAGTGGTCGGATGGTTCAGCAACCAAGCTGTGGATAGGCATTGAGCAGGCTTATGATAAATGTCCTCTGCCCTGTCTTCCTTGGCTGCCGACCTCAGCGCAGAAAGGTTTGGCGGAACCACACCCCCTAATAGATTGCACCATGCGGGTGTGGTGCAACTTGATGTGCATGAAAGGTATTTTCATATGATAGGTAGTTTTTTAATTTAGCATTAGTGTGAAATCCACCCCCCCATTATAAGTGTCAAACCCTGCAAGTCTTTTACTTGCATAGGATGTTAGCCTGTGGAATTTAGCCATTTCCTTTGTGTGCAGGAAAGGGTGTGTGAACAGACCATAAGCTAGAAAAAAAAGCATCCCTGAATACATCCCTGAATCAAATGTAGTAATTTTGTCTAACTGTTAGTTAAACTCTGATGTAGAAATGTATATGCTCTGATTGGTTGTTGTATCACATTCCTATGTTGGGAGTGAACAATGCAGGAAGTTTTTATATAACGAACATTTCTATTGGATGTTGAACCAATAAACAAATCTGACAGACCATGGACTGATCAGATGATAATCTGCCATATCTCGGTGTGGTTGTGTCTATCGTCTCCTCTGGTCAGAGTCGCGCAGCGCCTTACTTCGATCTTGATATATAAGAAGAAACTTGAAAAAGGTTTATGGTAATTATAATGAAAAATTGAATTTTTCAGTGCATCTCAGGTCCTGCCCCATTCCCCTCCCCGCTGATGCCACTGCGATGGTTACTGTTCTTTTCAAGGACCTTACTCCTGACCTCACCTGAGGACCAACCTTGTCTGCCTCGTCCCAAGCACTTTCTCAAGGAGGCCAGTCCCATTGTCTGTGACCGCTTGCCGATGCAGTATGCTGGTCCCTTTCTCGTCCGGTTCCATCACCACTGCCTCATACAGTCTCTGAGATCCCTCATCCCCCTCCAAGACTATTCGAGAATGCTTACCCAGTTTGAGGTCCTGGTGGATAGAGGCAGACACCCGACACACTGCTCTCCCTGATGTATGACATACTGCAGTTGCTAACTACCCTGTCATTTACACCCCGCGCTAGGAATGTGAGCTACACATTTTTTGAAGACCACAAACGGCACTGTCTACTCCTTAGCCCACTCCAGCTCCACTGTCGTCAGGGCACAGGAGGGTAACTGCAAAGTACTGACCAGATGGAATAGAATGCCCCATGTCCTGAGCCATTACACTGATCCGGAGGCCACTGGGTGCTGGAGATGTGGCGCCCCAATGCTTCCCCATTACACATATGGTGGTTGTCACGGAAGGAAAATAGCCAGCTAAACTAGTTAACTACCTACCTTGCCGTGCGGAAGGGAGATCGTACAAGGGGATTACAGCTCCAAGCCTCTGGACTTACTAACTCTACCCGCTCAAAGGGCCCCAAGTTATGCCAACCTAACCCCCTTACACCGTACCCACCCTTCCGAATCTATACACTGCCACCTCGAAAGTAATAGGGCACTCTCAGAACCCCACTAGCTGTATACCACCCCAATCCAGGAGCCCAACCATATACAGTTAAAATATATATATATATATATACACACACCAAATGCTAAATATTACAGTAGTGATACCTAAGCGATTGCATTCGCGAAGCATGAATTTATCTAGATCAAGACAGTACTGGTTTTAAAGTTTTAATGGAAGAAGATGAAAAATAAAACTTTACACAGTGCCAGTATCACATTAAAAACAAGACATACAAATTATGAAAACGTTAAACGTGCAAATACAGTTCTTGAAATAAAATGGGACTTACATAGAAAATCGAATGGGAGTAGATAATTCCATGCATATTTCCAGATTTCAGATGTCCCAGAAGATTATTTTGGATGTTACTCTCTCCAAGTCTTCTATCAAAATGCACTGAGTTTTGAGTGAGCTTGCTATATAAAACGCTGGCCCCTCACCCTCTTACCCAACCATTTGGTTCCCTGATCAAGTTTCCCTTCAGCTCCAGAGCAGATCAGATAAGAGTTGTAAACCAGTGGCCTGGCTTTGCAAACTCAAAGACCAGAGAAAAAAAACCACACCAATTCTGCATTTCAAATCTTGCAGAAAATGATGCCCATTTGTGACAGTGGTCTTGCCCCGTTATTCCACAGTTCTGGCACACTATTCCTGGCTATCTCTGCAAAGTCATGGAACCCTCGCCCCAATTCACCCCTGAATTCTGTTTGCTTAATCACACCGAGGACACTCACAAGACGCTTTGGAAATCAGTGGCCATTTTCCTACTCAATGCTGCGTGGCTAGTCATACCAATGTTCTGGCGTAAACCCACTCCGCCCCCGATTACCGTCTGGATGCATGAAGTAGAGAACATATGCTCTTCTGAGGAGCGAGTGGCAATGACTCAGGGTAAGACTGCAGAGCATTGCTAGTCCTGGTACTACTGGCTGACAACCTGCCTGCCCCGCTTAGGCCGGGATACTTTCCGGCCCTAGAAGGTCCGTGATTGCTTTAATAGATGACGAGACCTTGCCTGGAGCCATCTCCACAGCTATATCGAACACTTTGGTAGTGCGCATTGCGCCAGCTCACTGATTGCCATACGTTGTTAGAACCCTGCTGTGCCACCCCATTCTATGCCACACCATGTAAAACGCAATCCTTATATTATTATGTAATTGTTCCATGTGATGTCTTGACGTTCAGTCCATTCCTGTATTATACATTGTACTCACCTTCCTTTATACTGTAAGAAAGCACAATATGTCTTATTTCTGGGGGATGCTAAAGGGCTCCCTATGTGTCCCGGCCCTTAAGCTTTGTCTGATGCTGGAGGAAGGCACAGGAGTCTGCTTGGGTAGAACCCAGTGGGTCCTGCAAGGAAGCAGCATTGGCAGATGTGACCCTGTTGGGTACTGAGATCTGCCACAATGACCTTCAGGAGATCAGCCATAGTGAGCGGTGGCACCCGACTCAACGGCACTGCACTTCCAGATCCCAGGAACGGGGGTTGGGTAGCCTCATCCGAAGAATCTGAGCAGGCCGGTGCTCCAAAGAGGTGGTTCCACATTCCTCCCTTGCGGCCAACACACATGTCAGGGAGGTGTGGGCCCTCCAACTCGCCTGATTTCTTCCCCACCCCGGCAAAGAAACGGCACAAGGGAGAGAATCAGGTCGCAAGTCCAGGACTTAAAATAGTCATATTTTGTTGGATACAATTTCATGGAACATGAAACCAATGTTCAAGTTTAGAAAAGGGGTACATAATTGTACCATTATATATATCCAGAGATTGAGGAATTAAAGGGAGCCAAGCCTACCTTTAAGTATACATGAATTATCAAGGCTCTGGAGAGTGTAAATCACTAAGTAACCAAATAACTTTTCCAAGCTTCAATACTACTATTACCCTCAAATTTGTTAATACAGATTTCTAGCAGATCAATTGCAGTTGATTTGAGTCTTACCATCATACTCCTGTGCTCATCCTCAAACATATCCAAGAATATTTCTTCTCCCTAATTAAAAACAGAACATAATATCAGACTATTTTTCTTTATGTATATGTATAAAATGGTTATCAATCTCCTGCAAAGTCAAACCATATACAATTGCCATACCATTAACACACCCAAAAGTGTGCAAAGTGTACATAATCAAAATTTGAGACTTCACAGGTTCAGTATTAAGCACAGTTCATGAGACCTGATTAGAAATAGAAAAGATGCATACTAGGAATTTGTTGGCACTTTATAAATGCTTGTAACTGTAGTACAGACTACCTTGTAAATCACAACATCTGCATGGTGCAAGCAAGAAAGTTACAAATCTTATCAACCTTAACACAGTAACACGGGATATGGAACACCATATAGAGCTGTCATAAAGTGCATTGTGTCATGTGATGATGTGTACATCCCCTCTAACCTTTTTAGATAGGGATATGATGTTTAGCTCCAGGGGAGTGTTGGTGAACAACATAATGAAGTCCAGCAGTTTGTTTAGGTAGACTCCAACAAACTGGTCAGCTCTAAGTCATTAGCAGCAGTAAATGCAATCACTGCCTGCTCTTCAGTCTGAGAGAGATGCCTGTGCGTGCTGGAAGTAGGCTGTTTGGTTCCAAGCAGAACTCTGTGTGTGCTACAAACTCTGACTCTTTCTAAGGCTGGTGAAGCCTGTGCCATGTTTAGTCTAAAACCCTGATAGTATGGGATCTCTTGGTTAGTAAGAGCTCAAGAGGAGCCAGGATTTTGTTTGTAGGGACGCCTTTGTTTTTTTTTGTATGCGGATACTGCTTCCTGCTGATGTAGTCAATACAATAAAGTTACATAACTTGTTTATGCAACCCTAGAGGAACGTGCTTTATTAAAGGACATAATATCCAGGGCGGGTACAAGGATTACAGAAATAAGAGGTATTCTAACTCACTGGACCTGGGGGGGGTGGAAAGAAGAGGCGAGAAACTGAAGGCAGATAGACATGTGGAAAGGAGGTGGCAAGGCCAGGGAGAAGTAGAGGGAAAAATTGGGAAAAGACAGAGCGGAAGAGAGATGGGGGGGACGTGAGCAGAGAAGAGGGGGTACCAATCTTTTTTCACAAGCAGAGTGACTGTCAATGTCACCCTGGATCACATAATTGTGCGAGAAAATTATCAGCCAAAAACCTCTAAGGTGGGGATACACGAAGGGGTAAACATCTGCAAACAAAAAAGACTACAGCTGTCAATCACTCAATTGTGAGCATGTACCAGAATTTGGGATCAATCTGAGATTGAGATGCTGGAGGGCCCTTCCATGTATGTTCCAAGCAAGGTTGCACCACTGCACATATTCAGGATACTAAGTTGTCAGCATGGCGGTGAAGGAAAACAGTGTATGGTTGGTTAAGCAGCACCGTCCATGGATCGGGGCATAAGGGAAGACTGAATCATCTGCAAAGGCCATTGAAGAGAACATCCCATAGGCACTAAACTATATCACATGAATACCGGAGTGTAACTAGGAGCCCTCCTCCCCACAGCCTCTATAGGAAACCAGAGGTGCTCCAGAAGCAGGAGAGACAGCTTCCAAGGCAGTATGTAACACTGCAAGAGGACCTTGAAGCAGTTCTTATGTATTGCTGTGAATGTGATGACCCGTGCGGCCTGGTTAAAGATTTCAGTCCAGTGTTCTGAGTCTATAGCTCGCACAGCCATAAACTGTGCCGTTCGAGCAAAGGCTGAAGATATTAGATGGGAATAAAGGAGCAATATAAAGCCCATTGAGTGGTAGGGTAGGTTGCAGCATCTTTCATAGTAGGTGGTCCTATCTCTAGGAAATTCTCTACGGAGGTGTAAGGGAGCATATAGGTTAAGGGACTGTAGGACTGTGTGGGCCGTGGGCAATAAAGGGAAGAAGGGTATAGCATGGAAGCGGAGGAGATGCAATTAATATATGGGTCAATGGCAACATTCAGATCCTCATCAATAAACACATTTTGGTTGGGCAGGAGCAAGAGTCTGTCCTCTAGGCCTGTGTAAAAGGAAGCGTCAGATGGGGATTTAAATGTTGACAAATGTGTAGGTATGGCCCGCTAGCATCCCATCCTGCCTCAAATCTACCTGCCATAGCAGCGTAGGTAGCAAAATAGTGAATGTAAACCAGTGTGCATCAGAATGGAAACACCGCTCTTCCTCACCTTTGGCATGAAAACGGACAGAATCCGTTTGCCCAAAATTTCGGGATCCCTCATAAAGTGGGTCTACTGGATGAGGTCGATGTCCACCCCCCACCTGAGGTAATGACTTGTAGCTAAGCGAAAGCAACTTCTGTGGGGTACATCAACACTTAAAGGGCCAATACCAGCAAAAAATCCAAACAATAAGGAAATTTAATTTATGGTGAGGATATCTTACCTTATGTTGTTTTTCTCTTGTATGTTTAGTTAAGGAAATATTTTTTTGTGTGTCACTGCATGCATCTATTTTGTGATCTTTTGTGTTGTCAAACTACCCCCGCCCCACACACAAAGTATCTTTCCAACATTTGCTCCTCATTCTGTGGCATCAGCCATAGAATGGAGTCTATGGGTCGATCACGGACTCAAATCATTGTATTGTGTTGGATGTATTCAAAGGACATCATCATGGGTAGATTAGAAGTTTTACGCTTCCTGTTTTAGCTCATTCAGCTGCCTTTTCTTATCTTCAGTAGTTTAGAGAACAATAGACCCCTGCAGCCTTATATAAACATTCCCTCCTCCACCTCATTAACTGTTAAATACTGTATATTAGAGAAGACACAGAAGAAAAACCTTTACACAAGTTTTGGTAAATGTTGTCTCATGGAAAATAATTACAAAATGGAAAATGAAAAAAACAAATGTATTTTATGTTTTACATGCAATTACTCCAAAAAAATGTGAAGGCACCCAGGGAGGGACATGGTAAAAGGACACTGTAACCAGTGGAGAATGGACCGGGAGGAGGTGGGACAGATGAGAAAATATATAGGGTACTGGATAGGGAAGAGAGAAAGAGACATTTCTGTCGAGTGCAGTGAGTGAAAGCCAGATTGCAGAGGGTCAAGGATAGAGTGGGTATTGAGGTAGACAGACTGGCATTTATTTATTTGCAAAGGATTTTACCAGGAAGGATACATTGAGAGCTCTCTTGTTTTCAATTATGCCCTGGGTTCAAGAACACATACACAAACTTTTCAAGGAGTTTGGAGGCAAAAGGGAACAGAGACACGGGGCAGTAGTTGGAGGGAGTATTTGGATCCAGAGACTGCATTTTTATGATCGGGACTACCGTGTAGGGTTCCCACCCATCCGGTTTTGACCCGGACTGTCTGGTTTTGGAGTCATGTGTCCGGGTTTGACACCCTCTGCCACCCGGACACATGACTCCGAGCCGGTACCGGGCATCTCCGCCCCATACTTACATTTTAGCATTCCCCCGTCGCCGCAGCACGTCCACATCGCCCACTGCCAGTTCCACGCAGGCGCCACGGCTTACGAGACATTCACGTGCGCCAGCGACTGGCGTGCGTGCGGCGATCCCGGGCCTGCTTCCACCTCCAGTCTTGTAGGATCAGACGGAGGGGGGCAGCCGCTGTGAGGGAGGAGAGCGGCCACTGCGCCGGGACCCCATCGACGCACCGGGTGAGGGGGTTACGATGAGCGGCTTTCGGGTCAGGGAAAAGGCTGCCGGGAGAAGGATGGCGGCAGACTGTCTGTCCCCCCACCCCTTCATGCCTTGGAATTTGATGGGGGAGGGGGACTAAGGACAAGATGAAGAAGGTAGGAGGCCCAGAGGTCATTGGTGTTGGGACGTCAAAAACTACACGGGCTTCCTGATTGGCCGGGCGGCATCAGAAGGTCTGTAGAGATTAGTTGGTTGGGGACCGAGAGGGAGGTGGGGTTGGTACAAATGCGAGGCCAATAACGGCAAAGCCACACGCATTCCCAACCAATCAGGCTCTTTGTTGTGATCCCAGGCCTGCTTCTGCCTCCAGTCCCAAGACTAGTGGTCCTCCGACTCCTGCTGGTCTCGTCCACCGTCCAGACCTACGTCTCCAGGGCAGAGCACTCCAGTGACCACTGAGTCTGAGACAAGCAACTCTGTGTGAGTGAGCGCAGAATCAGACATAATCCCACTGTGCCAGCCATAAAACCAGTCTGTCAGCCATAATTACAATGTGCCAGCCATAAAACCAGCCTGCCAGCCATAATTCCACTGTGTCAGCCATAAAACCAGTCTGCCATGCAAAATACCAGTGTGCCATAACTCCAGTCTGCCATGCATACCACTTGCCATAATGTATACACTACAAATAAAATGGCCGCCTGAACCCAACCCTAGAGTGTTCGGGTTTGGCTTGAAGGAAAGGTGGCAACCCTACTACCGTGGCATGTTTGAGGGGAGCAGGAAAGACCCCAGAGGTTAAGGACGGTACAAGAGTACAAGAGAAACGTGTGTGTGGTGTACTGTGAACATGTACTGCGCAAAAATGCATTAAAAAGAAAAATGTGGTCCCACATTAGCTTGCACCAGGCCCGAATAACACTAGAGTCAGCCCTGGTACAGTGTGTCTGGATTATGTGTTAATTTGTATTGCTTATATCATTATTGTCTATGTTTATATTTTACTGTTAATTTTTTCTAATATCAGTCCTTTACACCCACCTCCCCTTACAGGGTATGTTTTACATCTGTGAAAGGTTTGAGTGGTCTTTGCCAGACATTGCTGCTGTATCAGACTGTTGTGTTTGTATGGTTATCTACTTTAGTGAATATACCTAAAGGTAAACCTGAATAAAGGGTGAAACTCTAGAGAAATGGCAAAAGCGGAGAAAAATCTAGACCAAATAGATTTTGATTTGGAAAAGTGTGGAATTTTTCTGGTTTGGCTATTTTGACCTAGAATTTTCACTTCTCTGCCAGTTCTCCTGAGTTCACCCTTTAATGAATAGACCGGCTTGTGAGAAGAGGTGAGAAGAAGTGTCGTCTTCCATTGGTCTCCAGGTCCCTCCTTACATTGTATATATTTGGCTCATATGTTTAATTAAAATCAGTTTGTTTTCCCCTAACAATGAGACATGTGGGTGGAACAGTTGTTTTAACTTCTCCATTGCAGTGTGCAGGATCAGTTGAACCAGAAACAGGAAGGAGGGGGAGATATATACACACACCCGACCTGGCTGCCCTTAGCCTGAAGTTGACCAACTGGGGGATTGTGAAAGTGGCAGCAGGGGACCCTATTAATTATGGGGCGCCAGCAACCAAACATCCTCCCAGGTGGGTTGTCAGGTGGAACCTTCCAGCGTCTCTGGTACCCTTGGTCAAAAACCTCAGAGCATGGTGATCCCCAATGCAACAAGGAGTTGGTGGCACTCTGCTGGGAAGTGGAGGGAGAGGAAAGATCCATTGTGGGGCAACAGTAAACAGAATAGAAATCCCCAGCAGTATTGCATGTCATGATGGCACAGCAAATCTGTGAGGGTTTCAGAGATGAGGCTCGGTCATTAAAAAAAATTAGGGAGTAACGCCCTCAAACAGAGCAGAAGTTCTCACCACCCACAGTATCGCCTCCTTTGTTGTGAAGTAGTTACATTTTAAGACCACATCGCAAGGCGGCTCATTCGCGCCGGGTCTAAAGCAAAGACCTCTGTGGACCCAGTCAACGCATGTCTTCTAAGGAAGGTTATATGACAATAAAATTAAAAAGATGTCACTAGATGGACCCAGGGTCAGCCTTTGGGGTGTGCACGCTGTACAGCCGCACAGGGCGCCATGGCAACGGCCAGCACACAGTAAAAGGTGCAGGCGGATTATTGCGGGAGAGAGCAGCCAGTAGGTGGCGCTCATCAGCTGTTGAGCGAGACACCAACAGCTGCTCCTCCTCATCCTCCTGCATGTGATCCTCCCTGTCCTCCTTCCTGGTTCCAGGTCATGTGGAAAGGAGGAGAGAAGAAACAGCAAGAGCAGGACCAGCTCAGCAGCAGCCAAGGGGATAGGTAAAATACCCTAGCTGATTCCCCTGGGCAGCGGGTTTTTTTTTCATCTTACTGAACGCACCCCATGCAGGGGGGGCACTACACAGTGGAGAGACAGAGAGTGGAGACAGAGAGGGATGAAAGAGAGGGATCACAGAGAGAGTGATCACAGAGAGAGTGATCACAGAGAGGGATGAGAGAGATCACAGAGAGGGATGAGAGAGATCACAGAGAGAGGGATGAGAGAGGGATCACAGAGAGAGGGATGATAGAGAGATCACACAGAGGGATGAAAGAGAGGGATCACAGAGAGGGATGAGAGAGATCACAGAGAGAGGGAGGAGAGAGAGATGAATGAGATCACAGAGAGAGGGATGAGAGAGCGGGATCACAGAGAGGGATGAGAGAGATCATGTATTTGGTCCTGCCAATAAAGCTTATTTGAATTTGAGATCAGAGAGAGGGATGAAAGAGAGGGATCACAGAGAGAGGGATGAGAGATAGATCACAGAGAGGGATGAGAGTGAGATCACAGAGAGAGGGATGAAAGTGAGGGATCACAGAGAGGGATCACAGAGAGGGATGAGAGAGATCACAGAGAGAGGGATGAGAGAGATCACAGAGAGGGATGAGAGAGATCACAGAGAGAGGGATGAGAGAGATCACAGAGAGAGGGATGAGAGATCACAGAGACAGGGATGAAAGAGATCACAGAGACAGGGATGAAAGAGATGAGAGATCACAGAGGGATCACAGAGATCAGAGAGAGGGGGATGAAAGAGATGAGAGATCAGAGAGAGATCAGAGAGAGGGAGATGAAAGAGAGGGCTCACAGAGAGGGATGAGAGAGATCACAGAGAGGGATGAGAGAGATCACAGATCGGGATCACAGAGAGAGAGAGAGGGATCACAGAGAGGGATGAGAGAGGGATCACAGAGAAAGGGATGGAAGAGAAGAGGGACGGATCATCACCATATTCAGAAGATGATGAGGTGATGGGCGGCTGTCAAGGGTTTCCCAGAGGTGGTAAATCAGTAGGCAATATTGTGGTTGAAAGTCAGGCAAGGGGTCGGTGCAGGTAGCAAAGGATCATAGGTGAGGAAAAAAGCAATAGGTCAATTATCCAATTAGTCTAGGCCAGGGGTCTGCAACCTTAAACACTCAAAGAGCCATTTGGACCCGTTTCCCACAAAAAAGAAAACACTGTGAGCCACAACCTCCTTTTGACATCTAAAATGAAGATAACACTGCATATATCGTGTTTTACCTTTATGCTCTGGGGTGGGGGTGGGGAGGGGTACTCTAAACTTAAACTTTTAATAATATTTAAGAAAAAAAATCAATAATTTTAAGCCCACATAAGGCAGGCAATCACGTCATTAATATCTAAAAAAAAAATATCAATTGATTAGTTACAAGCATTTATAAAGCGCCAACATGTTCTGTAGCGCTGTACAATGGGGAAAGAAAAACAAATATACATACACAAAACACACAGAACAGTAGGAGAGAGGACAAAGCTCGAGAGCTTAATGCAGCCATGCCATGATTGATGGCATTTATTCATAACTATTATATTTCTTCGCCCAACATATATAATAATCTCCAGGCCCCAATATAAAAATGAATAATCCCCAGGCCCCCATATATAATCAAAAATGGGAGGTCTGTGGAGGCGCTAATTTATAGATATAGGATTTGGGGTTGCAGCCTACAAGGTGTTGCACATAATCTCAACAAAATGTGCAAATACGATAAAGGAAACAAAGGGTCCTAGTGGCGCAGTGGTATTTCTATAAATCACATTAACCTTGGCCTGAAAAAGGCCCTTTAGGTGCTCGTATAGGAGCCTATATAGATCCTAGGCTCCTATACGAGCACCTAAAGGGCCTTTTTCAGGCCAAGGTTAATGTGATTTATAGAAATACCACTGCGCCACTAGGACCCTTTATTGTTCCCCATATATAATCCCCTAGCCCTATATAAATAATCCCCAGGTCCCCCATATATTAATTATTAATCCCCAGACCCCCGTATATTAATAATCCCCAGGCCCCCATATATTAATAATCCCCAGGCCCTCATATATAAATAATCCCCAGGTCCCCCATATATTAATTAATAATCACCAGGCCAAAATATATAAAATAATAATCCCCAGGCCCCCATATATAAATTAACAATCCCCAGGTCCCCCATATATAAATAATCCCCAGGGGGCATATTTTAAGAATTTAAATTGATGAGTATCCTCACCCGAGGACCCTGGGCGGCTGGCCAACAGGACTGAGCTGACCGGAGCCTGTTTCCCCCCCCTCCGGTCCAGAGAATCACCTGCTAGACGCCATCTCTGGCGGGAGCATGCCGTTGGCGGCCATTTTGTGGCCTGTCTCACAGATTTTACTGCCCCCCAGTTCTGCGACGGAGACCGTGTTAGCGGCTGGAGAGACGGAGGGCCCCCGTTTCCCGGCTGTGCTAGATGCCGTGCTGCAGCTGCTGGGGGATTACGAGAGCCCTGTGACGCGGGGCGATATGCGCCGCATCCTGGCGGTGCTACGCGCCGGCCGGAGCACTGAAGACTCGACCAGCGGCGTTCCTGGGTGCGAGCAGCCCGCAGGGGTGCCACGAGGCGGTGAGTTGCCTGAGAGGGTGGAGGTCGAGGAACCGCGGGATGTGGAGGAGACACCAGATCACCCGATTCTGCAGGATGTTCCCCCGACCGGCGGAGTTTCAGGCGGCGGGCGGCCTGCAGGAGGAGAACCACGTGCTGGTGTGCTATATGAGACGGAGGAGGCCGAGAAGTTGCGGGAAGAGGAGAGGGCACCCGAACGCCTGATTCCACAGCGTGTTCCCCCGAAGGGAGATATGACCACGTGGCGTGTTTCGGGGGTGCCCGCATATAGAGGGTCGTCAAGCCGGAGGAAGCTGGGGGGTGTGCTGGAGGCACCCGCTGGCACCGACCGGTACATGGAGACCGTTTATCCCCCTACCTCTGAAGATGAGATTTTGCCTGGTCCCCCCCCCGCGATCCCCTGCTTCGGAGCCACCTGCGGCCCTACCTGGCGCGGCCGGAAACACTGGTGGTGGTGCAGGCAAGGGCCTACTTGATTTACCAGCCGTTTTTGTAGCCGGTGGGCATCGTCTCTTCTCCCTGCCTGCGCAGCCAATATTACCCTTTCGAGACACTGGCTGAGAGTATACCTGCGGACCTCCGTGTGTTATTTACTCTGGTTGATGACCTCCTCGCTTTCGTTCTGGACTTTGCTTTTACCTTGAAACGCCTAAGATGACTTTGTTACTTTTAGGAATAAATGTGGGTTTATTTTATCTTTTTCGGAAGCACCTGCAGACTTTCGTTGTTGTCCCCCCCCCTCCTAATTTTTATTTCCCCACCACCCCTTTCCCCCCCCTATGACATATTGTTATATTGAAGCCGAGATTCCCCCGTCCCTTAATATTGCCCTGTATATTGCTCTGTGTTCCCCTGAGACATCTCCCCCCCCCTTATTTCTTTTAAGCTGAGACCCCCCCTTTTTCGGGGGATGTTTGTTTGTTCTTTTTCACAAGTAATACTTATGCTGTGGTTGGTCCTGCGTGGCCCTTGCATTAATACGTTTGATTATATGCTGCCTTCTTTACAAAATAAAAATCTTAAAAAAAAAAAAAAAGTGAAGGGGTGCACTATATAGATGTCATAAAATAACTTGTAGAGGAATGCAATCCCCATATAACAGGAATCTTCCTAATGTTTGGAGGACAATATAGCAGTATTGGCTGACAAATTACATATTTCTCTCATTTAAAAAAAAAAAAAAAAAAAAAAATAATCCCCAGGTCCCCGTATATTAATAATCCCCACGCCCCTATATATTAATAATACCCAGGCCCCTATATATTAATTAATAATCCCCAGTACCTCATAAATCAATAATTCCCAGGTCCCCCATATATAAATAATCCCCAGGCCCCCATGTGACGGAAAGGTGACTCGTCCGCCTGCGGGTATGCTCAAATCTGCGTTGAGGTCTTCTCCCCCCTTTCTGTCGTCCCACCGGCCCGACTACCAAGGTTGTGACACTCGGCGTCTCGAGCGGCCGGGTACAGCTTCGTGAGCGAGATGTCAGACGTAGCGAGGGGGACCTTGACGTAAACCCAGCCCGACCACTGAGGGATGACACTCAGCGTCCCGAGCAGCTGGCCACTGACCTTTACAAGTGCTTTTGGTTAAAGATCGGAACAGATTCCCTCCGCGAAGATTCGGATCTTCCCGCAACCGGGTTGCCCAATGGTCGATCGTTCGGAGGTCTCCTCATATCGCCCGGCGGACAATGTGCTTATTCGCGGCACAACACTAACCTATTCGGATCTCCCGGTAATCGAGTCGGCAAGCGGTCTCGGTCGTTCGGGTTATTCGGATTGCCCAGCGGTCGATGGGACCCTTCGCTGTGCGGCGCTGACCAATTCGGCTCTCTCCGCGGCTACAGAAATCTCACTTCGACCCGCAGTAACTTTCGGATCACGCGCGGTAATCGATGCGCCGCGCCCGGCAGGGTAGTGATTCTTCGGATCTCCCGGTAGTTAAGCGAAAAGGGTTCCGTCGGCTAGTGGTATTCGGATCGCGCGGCAGCGGCACGAGGTATACCTTCGATTCGCCCTGCGTTCTGAATCACGAGGGATGTCAGATACGGTCAGTGAACAGAGACACGAGACGCAGCTGCATGAACTCAACCAAAGACAACTTTTATTTTAACACACATGTATTTATAACTTTCACCACGAGCTGCACATCTGGAAAACCCCCTGCCCGCCCACACAGGTATCATTGGCTCACACGAATCGGGGCGTTGCCGAATCGGGCCCGGATGGTCCGAATCGGCCATTTTACCTCCTGCTCCACCCGATCCGAACACGAGGCGGTAGAAAATGGCGGCAACCGCGGCCGATCTAGTCCGGCATAACATTACACCATATACAACAAGACACTTTTATTTACAGGTACATCCTTCCTCCCCTCCAGAAGGCAGGATTGTTGGTGCAACGGCACAAACACGCAGTTTATTGAACATCAATGTCCTGAACCCCCGTTTCTGGCTGAGGGTGCTGGGCCAGTCCATCACATTCCTCCCCCGCCCCAAAGTTCGACGCACCCGGTGGGACTCCCACGGGTCGTGCCGGGGTAGTCGGTACTCCACCCTCCATCAGGTTCAGAGCCGACCGTCGTGACAACCCGTCAGCATTGCCATTCTGTGCCCCCGGTCGATACTGAATGGTGAAGTTGAAAGGCTGAAGTGCCAAGCTCCACCGTAACAGCCGGACATTCTCTCCCGCCACCCGGTTGAGCCACACCAGAGGATTATGGTCCTAGTACAGTGACGACGCCCATACACATATGGCTGAAACTTTCGTAGGGCCCAGACCAGAGCCAGACACTCCTTCTCCACCGCAGCATACCCCACCTCCCGCGGTAGCAGTTTCCTGCTAATGAAGGCCACTGGATGATCTCCCCCGTCGTCCCCCACTTGGCTCAGGACAGCTCCCAGTCCGAACATGGACGCGTCTGTATGAATGATAAAACGCCGGTTATAATCGGAGCTGCCAGTAGGGGAGCTTGAGTCAGGGCGGCCTTTAATTGCTGAAAGGCCCGCTCGCACTCCGGGGACCACAGGACTTGTCGAGGTAGGGACTTCTTGGTCAGGTCCGTCAGGGGTTTGGCCAGATCACTATACCGGGGTACGAATTTTCTGTAATAGCCTGCGGTACCCAGAAATGCGAGAACTTGCGTCTTAGTCACGGGAGTGGCCAGTCTAAGATAGCCTCTATTTTTAGCGGGCTCAGGTCGCTGTACCCCGCACCCTACCCGGTGACCCAGGTACTGCACCTCTGCCATCCCCACCTTACACTTCTCAGGCTTGAGGGTTAAATTGGCATCCCTGATGCGCCCCAGGACCGTCCCTACGTGAACTAAGTGCTCCTCCCAACTCTGACTATAAATGGCGATGTCGTCCAGGTACGCACACGCAAATCCCTGGAGGCCATCGAGGAGGCGATCTATCAAGCGTTGGAATGTAGCGGGGGCGTTCTTCATCCCGAACGGCATGACTCTAAACTGATACAAGCCGAACGGGGTGATGCCGAATCGGGCCCGGATGGTCCGAATCGGCCATTTTACCTCCTGCTCCACCCGATCCGAACACGAGGCGGTAGAAAATGGCGGCAACCGCGGCCGATCTAGTCCGGCATAACATTACACCATATACAACAAGACACTTTTATTTACAGGTACATCCTTCCTCCCCTCCAGAAGGCAGGATTGTTGGTGCAACGGCACAAACACGCAGTTTATTGAACATCAATGTCCTGAACCCCCGTTTCTGGCTGAGGGTGCTGGGCCAGTCCATCACATTCCTCCCCCGCCCCAAAGTTCGACGCACCCGGTGGGACTCCCACGGGTCGTGCCGGGGTAGTCGGTACTCCACCCTCCATCAGGTTCAGAGCCGACCGTCGTGACAACCCGTCAGCATTGCCATTCTGTGCCCCCGGTCGATACTGAATGGTGAAGTTGAAAGGCTGAAGTGCCAAGCTCCACCGTAACAGCCGGACATTCTCTCCCGCCACCCGGTTGAGCCACACCAGAGGATTATGGTCCGTTAGTACAGTGAACGACCGCCCATACACATATGGCTGAAACTTTCGTAGGGCCCAGACCAGAGCCAGACACTCCTTCTCCACCGCAGCATACCCCACTCCCGCGGTAGCAGTTTCCTGCTAATGAAGGCCACTGGATGATCTCCCCCGTCGTCCCCCACTTGGCTCAGGACAGCTCCCAGTCCGAACATGGACGCGTCTGTATGAATGATAAAACGCCGGTTATAATCGGGAGCTGCCAGTAGGGGAGCTTGAGTCAGGGCGGCCTTTAATTGCTGAAAGGCCCGCTCGCACTCCGGGGACCACAGGACTTGTCGAGGTAGGGACTTCTTGGTCAGGTCCGTCAGGGGTTTGGCCAGATCACTATACCGGGGTACGAATTTTCTGTAATAGCCTGCTGTACCCAGAAATGCGAGAACTTGCGTCTTAGTCACGGGAGTGGGCCAGTCTAAGATAGCCTCTATTTTAGCGGGCTCAGGTCGCTGTACCCCGCACCCTACCCGGTGACCCAGGTACTGCACCTCTGCCATCCCCACCTTACACTTCTCAGGCTTGAGGGTTAAATTGGCGTCCCTGATGCGCCCCAGGACCGTCCCTACGTGAACTAAGTGCTCCTCCCAACTCTGACTATAAATGGCGATGTCGTCCAGGTACGCACACGCAAATCCCTGGAGGCCATCGAGGAGGCGATCTATCAAGCGTTGGAATGTAGCGGGGGCGTTCTTCATCCCGAACGGCATGACTCTAAACTGATACAAGCCGAACGGGGTGATGAAGGCCGACTTCGGGGTCGCCTCCTCGGCAAGGGGAATCTGCCAATACCCCTTGCACAGATCCACCGTGGTCAGAAAATGACCCCTGGCGATCTGGTCCAGTAATTCATCGACCCGGGGCATGGGGTAGGCGTCCGTCGTGGTGCAATCATTCACCCGTCGGTAGTCCACACAGAACCGTGTGGTCCCGTCCTTTTTGGGTACCAAGACCACGGGCGATGCCCATGGGCTGGCAGACGGCTCAATGACCCCCAGCTCCAACATCTCCCGGATCTCGGTCCGCATGGTCTCCCGGACTGCCTCCGGAAGACGGTACGCCGGCTGCCGCAGGGGCCGCTGACCGGGGGTGTCTACGGGGTGAACGGCCTGGTCGGTGTAACCCGGCAGGGCCGAAAAGACTTCTGAATAACCCCGAAGCAGTTGCCGTACTTGGGCCTGCTTCTCTGACCCCAACGCCTCCCCCAGCTGCACCTGATTCCACACCCGAGGGTTGTTTGGTCACCCCTGGTAACTCTACCAGGGGAAACGGTTCCGTCTCTTCGACAGCTGGAGCGCATATGGCCTCCACTGTCTCCGGGCGTTCGTGGAAGGCTTTCAACATGTTAACGTGGAACGTCCGCTGGATTCTGGTGTCCGCGCAACTCGCTACCACATAGGTGGTATCCCCCAGTCGGGTTACCACCGTGTAGGGACCTTGCCAGGCCGCCTGCAGCTTGTTCTGCCGCTGTGGTTTCAACACCAGAACCCGCTGTCCCACGCAGAACGAGCGGCTGCAAGCAGCTCGGTCATACCACGTCTTCTGTTGAGCCTGAGCGGTTTCCACGTTTTCCCGGACCAACCCCGCGAGTTCTGCCAGGCGCTCCCGGAGCTTCAGGACATAACTCACAACCGGGACCCCATCTTCCTCCTGCCTCCCCTCCCACTGAGCCCTAACTAGATCCAGAGGCCCCCTCACCTGACGTCCGTATAGCAGCTCAAACGGGGAGTATCCGGTAGATTCCTGCGGAACCTCCCGGTAGGCGAACAGCAGGTGTGGTAAGTATTGCTCCCAATCTTTTCTCTCGTGAACGAAGGCCCGAATGAGTTGTTTCAAGGTCCCATTGAATCGCTCACACAGTCCGTTTGTCTGCGGGTGATACGGGGCGCTGTGTAACGCCTTGACCCCACACAGACGCCAGAGCTGCTGGGTAAGCTCAGCGGTAAACTGGGTCCCTTGGTCGGATAATATCTCCCGCGGGAACCCCACCCTCGTAAACACCCGCAGCAAAGCATCTGCCACTGTGTCCGCCTGGATATTGGCCAAAGCGCCACGGCCTCAGGGTACCGGGTAGCATAATCTACAATGGTGAGTATATACTTCTTCCCGGTAGCACTGGGTCGAGGCAATGGCCCAATCAGGTCGACTGCCACCCGACTAAAAGGCTCCTGGATGATGGGCATGGGACGCCAAAAAAGCGGCGCCTAACCTGTGGCGAGTCTTCTTCTGCCCTAGATGACCCGCCAAGGGTATATCATGAGCTAAGCGCAGGAGTTCTTGTCTTGGGCCCTGGGGTACCACCATTTGTTTCTGGGGAACCTGTTTCTTCCTGGACCCCTCCCTCTCTGTATATCTATAGAGTAGCCCATCCTCCCACTCTATCCGGTCGCTGCGGTCCTCGTCTAGTCCCTGGCCAGCCCGGTCACGGTAGCCTTGTAACGTGGGGTCTGTCTGAGTCTGATGGCGAAGGGTCTCTGGGGAGCCCCAGGGGCAGGGAGTGTCAGGACGTAGGGGAAGGGTCGGCATAGGTCGGGGCGTAGGGATCGGGCGGGGTGTTGGGGAAGGTCTCACCTGGGTCCCTCTCGGAGTGTTGTTGCTGTGTCGTTGGCTCTGTAGTCTAGTGGTGACGGGCGTGGCCGCCTCCATGGAGTATGCAGAGATTAGTCGTCCCAGATCATTACCGAGGAGCACCTCGGCCGGTAGTTGGTTCAATAACCCCACTCTGACTACTTTCTCCCCGGATCCCCAGTCCAGGTGAACCCGGGCCGTCTCCAGCCGGAGAACTTTACCCCCAGCCACTCGTACTGCAACAGTATTTCGTAGCCGGTCGTTCTGTTGCACTAAATGAGGTCGGACCAAAGTGATTGTAGCCCCAGAGTCTCGAAGTCCTTCAGCCGCCTTCCCATTGACCCACACCGCCTGGCGATGGTGATGGCGATTATCCGCTGCGGCAGCTTGCACTGGGTCCGCCTCATGCAGACGCTCCCATTCTTCCGGAGCTTCCGGCCAGGGAAGATCGACGTCGTAGCAATGGGTAGACTGGGGTGGCCTAGGAGACGATCTTGCCAGGTCCGGTCGGTTGGGGCAATTCTGCTTATAATGGCCGTCCTGGTTGCATCCATAGCAGCGTATGTTGGCCATATGGTTGGGTCGGCTGGGAGGTCGGGTAGCCAGCGGTCGGACCGTCGGCACTGGGAGGGGCGGGGCAGGGATCACAGGTCGGGGGGGTAACGGCCGCTCTCCCCCCGTGACTTTCCGCGTGTCCGCATATTCATCTGCCCAAATAGCTGCTTGTTGTACAGTTTGGGGCTTCTTGTCCCGCACCCACTCCCGGATGGCGGCGGGAGTATGTTCGAAAAACTGCTCCAGCAGTAGCAGTTGTGTTATCTCGGGTACGGTCTCGGCTTTGCTCCCCAGAAACCAAGTGCGTAAATCCCGTTGTAGTCGGTGAGCCCACTCTACATGGGTAGCGCCACTGGGTCGGCGAGAGCTTCTGAACTTAGCCCGACTGGCTTCTGGAGTCACGGCGAACCGGCTCAGCAGCGCCTGTTTCACGTGCCCATAGTTGGTGGCTTCCTCATCTGGCACCGTGCGGTAGGCCTCCGCGGCCCGCCCGGTCAATTTGCACGCCAGGATTCTTACCCAGTCGGTGGGGTGAACTTCATGTACTTGACACAACCGTTCAAAATCTTGGAGATAGCTCTCTATTTCCTCGTCGGTCTCGCGGAAGTCTTTAAACGCCTGAAAGGGCACCTTTCTCCCCGGGGATCGCTCCACCCGGAGGCTGTGGTCTCGCTGACTCCGCACTTCTGCCAACCGCAGCTCGTGCTCGCGTTCCCTTCTCCGCTCTTCCTCCTGGCAGATCTCCCGGACCAGGTGCTGCATCACTGCCTCTGTCGGGGCTGCTCCGTATAAGGCAGCCCGTTCCCGTACTTTTCTCTGTAGTTCGCTTTCGTCGGCTCCGGCCGTGACGATTACAGGTGAGGTGTCGGCGGGTAGCGCTGCGCTCGCCGCACCTTGATCCAACCGTTGTAGCTCCTCTATTAGACTGTCCCGACTCTTGGAACCCGGAGTACCACCACGGTTCTCCAGCATATTCCGCAAAGTGTCCCGTTTGTAGTCAGCATATACTGCCATGATGGTCTTTTCGGGGGATCGATGATATTGATTGCAGAGAGCAATCCCACCGCTGCCACCAGTGTGACGGAAAGGTGACTCGTCCGCCTGCGGGTATGCTCAAATCTGCGTTGAGGTCTTCTCCCCCTTTCTGTTGTCCCACCGGCCCGACTACCAAGGTTGTGACACTCGGCGTCTCGAGCGGCCGGGTACAGCTTCGTGAGCGAGATGTCAGACGTAGCGAGGGGGACCTTGACGTAAACCCAGCCCGACCACTGAGGGATGACACTCAGCGTCCCGAGCAGCTGGCCACTGACCTTTACAAGTGCTTTTGGTTAAAGATCGGAACAGATTCCCTCCGCGAAGATTCGGATCTTCCCGCAACCGGGTTGCCCAATGGTCGATCGTTCGGAGGTCTCCTCGTATCGCCCGGCGGACAATGTGCTTATTCGCGGCACAACACTGACCTATTCGGATCTCCCGGTAATCGAGTCGGCAAGCGGTCGGTCGTTCGGGGTTATTCGGATTGCCCAGCGGTCGATGGGACCCTTCGCTGTGCGGCGCTGACCAATTCGGCTCTCTCCGCGGCTACAGAAATCTCACTTCGACCCGCAGTAACTTTCGGATCACGCGGTAATCGATGCGCCGCGCCCGGCAGGGTAGTGATTCTTCGGATCTCCCGGTAGTTAAGCGAAAAGGGTTCCGTCGGCTAGTGGTATTCGGATCGCGCGGCAGCGGCACGAGGTATACCTTCGATTCGCCCTGCGTTCTGAATCACGAGGGATGTCAGATACGGTCAGTGAACAGAGACACGAGACGCAGCTGCATGAACTCAACCAAAGACAACTTTTATTTTAACACACATGTATTTATAACTTTCACCACGAGCTGCACATCTGGAAAACCCCTGCCCGCCCACACAGGTATCATTGGCTCACACGAATCGGGGCGTTGCCGAATCGGGCCCGGATGGTCCGAATCGGCCATTTTACCTCCTGCTCCACCCGATCCGAACACGAGGCGGTAGAAAATGGCGGCAACCGCGGCCGATCTAGTCCGGCATAACATTACACCATATACAACAAGACACTTTTATTTACAGGTACATCCTTCCTCCCCTCCAGAAGGCAGGATTGTTGGTGCAACGGCACAAACACGCAGTTTATTGAACATCAATGTCCTGAACCCCCGTTTCTGGCTGAGGGTGCTGGGCCAGTCCATCACACCCCATATATTAATTAATAATCGTCAGGTGTCACAAAGACCCCCTACAGATGGTAAGGGGGACCCTTTAGTATTAAGCCCTTGAGGCAGGATTGCGGTCTGCTGCATACAGTTGTGTTCAAAATTATTCGACCCCCAATGCTGTAAAGGGTTTTAGGGAATTTAGTGTACATTTGTAATTGTATTCAGAATGAAATCCTACAAGGACTTTTTAAAGAACCATATGCAACTAAAATGACATCAATTGGTTTTGTAATACAGTAGTAAATGTTTATTTTGTGAATTCTTCATTGACACAATTATTCAAACCCTTAAAGACTACCACTCTGAAGAACAGAGGTTCATTCAAGTGTTTTCAATCAGGTATTGAAAACACCTGTGGATGTCACGGAGCAGCAAATAAAGCATAATAAGCACCAATTAGGCAGCTTTAAAATGACTGTGATACTCAGCTCCTTCTAGACATTTACTGGTGTGGTTACAAACATGGTGAAGTCAAGAGAATGGTCCAGGAAGACAAGAGAAGAGGTGATTACTCTTCACAGGAAGGGCAATGGCTATAAGAAGATTGCAAAGATGTTAAACATACCAAGAGAGACCATAGGAAGCATCATTCGCAAATTCAAGGCAAAGGGCACTGTTGAAACGCTACCTGGTCGTGGCAGAAAGAAGATGCTGACTTTGACTGCTGTGCGCTACCTGAAGCGTAGAGTGGAGAAAAGTCCCCGTGTGACTGCTGAGGAACTGAGAAAAGATTTGTCAGATGTGGGTACTGAAGTTTCAGTTCAGACAATACGGCGCACACTGCGTAATGAAGGCCTCCATGCCAGAACTCCCAGGCGCACCCCCTTGCTGTCTCCAAAGAATAAGAAGAGTCGACTGCAGTATGCCAAAAGTCATGTGGACAAACCACAGAAGTTTTGGGATAGTGTTCTGTGGACTGATGAAACAAAATTAGAACTGTTTGGGCCCATGGATCAACGCTATGTTTGGAGGAGGAAGAACAAGGCCTATGAAGAAAAGAACACCTTGCCTACTGTGAAGCATGGCGGGGGGGGTCAATCATGCTTTGGGGCTGTTTTGCTTCTGCAGGTACAGGGAAGCTTCAGCGTGTGCAAGGTACCATGAATTCTCTTCAGTACCAGGAGATATTGGATGACAATGTGATGCAGTCCGTCACAATCCTGAGGCTTGGGAGACGTTGGACCTTTCAACAGGACAATGGTCCCAAGCATACCTCCAAGTCCACTAGAGCATGGTTGCAGATTAAAGGCTGGAACATTTTGGAGTGGCCATCGCAGTCACCTGACTTAAATCCGATTGAGAACCTCTGGTGGGACTTAAAGAAAGCAGTTGCAGTGCGCAAGCCTAAGAATGTGACTGAACTGGAGGATTTTGCCCATGACGAATGGGCGAAGATACCCGTAGATCGCTGCAAGACACTTGTGTCAAGCTATGCTTCACGTTTAAAAGCTGTTATAACTGTAAAAGGATGTTGTACTAAGTACTAAGATTGAATGTCACTTGGGGGTTGAATAAAACTGATAATGATGTGAGCACAGAAAATACATTTGTGGTTATTTCATTATAAATGTTATGTTATATTTGTCTGACCTACACGTGCCTCTTTGATTTAATTGTAAGCAAGATGACTGAATGATCAAAATCAATGTCAAACTGGCCAAAACACTCAGTTTCAGTGGGGGTTGAATAATTTTGAACACAACTGTATATGCAGAATCCAGCACACACAGAACAAGAGAAAATTGTACAGAATACAGACACAGGAGGAAGCCCTGTACTGGGTAAGATTTCTGGTCTAATACAGATTACAGGGTTGGGGGAAATGAATAAAATACAGAACAGGAGTATACAAGAAATCACCTTCTGAAAACCCAGTATAAATACAGAACCCTGGACTATGAAGTCCTTATACTTGGCCTCTATTATTATTCTATGCTGCGGGTTAAATACAATACAGACAGATACCGGACATAAACAAGAATGAGCAAAAGGATAGTGCAGACTGTTTTTTTGAGGCACAATTAATTAGATATGCAGATTGCACAAACCCAGTTGGAGCCTTGAACCAGGCTCTAAGTATTCTGGCTCCAAAGTTTTATTTCTCAGCCAAACCTTTTCAAAAAGCTCACAATGATTCCAAAAGTGGAAATAAAATTTATTTCTAATAAAAAACAACAGTTTTCCAGACGCGTTTCGCCCTATAGAACAGTGGGCTTCATCAGTGGAAAATAAACATGCATTAAAAACAGTCCACGTTCGATATTTTTATAATGGTAATACTTAATTGTACTCATGTTAATTGAGAACACATGGGTTCCCGACGTGCATGACGCCGAATACGTCTTTGTGCTCCCATCTCCGTCGGCCTCCACCTCCACCTCCACCGGAAGCAACAATAGTGCACGACGGAACGTTATCAACCACTCTATGGTCGGATCAAAATACAAAGCCGAAACTGGAAGTTGTTGGATCGCGACACAAAAGGGAAAATGAAACTAAAAACAAGTCCCTTATATTCATTTTTACCCGCCCTTGTGGTCGGATCAAACAAAATTGTGAATACAGGTTTGAAGTATGTGGACACTAACAATTATATTGAATACACAAGTTGCCACTCCAAAGTCTGGTTGAAGAGTGTACCCAAGAGTCAGTTTACGAGGTTAAAACGTAACTGTACCGACAAAGAAGTTTTCATTACTCAAGCTAAAAAAATTAAAGAAAACTTATCTGAGAAGGGATATAATATCTACCATCTAGATGAAGCTCTGGAAGAAGTGATGAGCAAATAAAGAAAATAGATGTTAATTGCAAAGAAGAAAAATGTAGATTTTACCAATACAGTTCCATTTTTTGCAAACTTTAATGCTCAAACAGGATTGATTAACAAAGCAATTAAAAAATACTGGCCAGTTTTGAAGAGAGTCACAACATTGGAAACAATTATAGCAGAACAGCCTATTATTAATAGAGGAGCCAAGAATTTAAAGCAGACATTAGTATGTGCCAGTAAGGATAGAACACAGAAAAAGATGTTTAATGAGAAAGAAGGCTTTTATGGTTGTGGAGGATGTGGAGCGTGCAGAAACATGAAATTGTCCAAAAGACATAAATAATATCCATTAGATAGATCTTTTAAGATTAGAGGGTTATTAACCTGCTATTCTAAAAATGTTGTGTATGCAATCATCTGTTCATGTAATTTAGTCTATATAGGGAGAACCACTAGACTACTGCACATTAGGATAGCGGAACATATAAGGAACATTAAAAGAGGATATGAACAGCACTCCCTATCATCTCATTTTAAAGAAAAAAACTATTGTTCCATTGGAGGAACGTTTTTTTTAGCTCTTAAGTAAAAAGAAATTGGAGAGGGGAAAACTTCGTCCAAAAATTGAATCAAGAAGAAATTAAACTTATCTTCACGTTAGGAACTTTAATCCCTAAAGAGTTGAATAAGGACTTTGAATTGTGTCATTTTTTTATAAATGTTTTTATGTATATAATCTTAAAGGTTGAAGATTTTGGCTTATTAGAAGCCTTATCTTCCGTTTTGACGTAAGTTGTTAGTTTCTGTTATTTTTAATGTTTTTAATAATCTTAGTATTCACAATTTTGTTTGATCCGACCACAAGGGCGGGTAAAAATGAATATAAGGGACTTGTTATTAGTTTCATTTTCCCTTTTGTGTCGCGATCCAACAACTTCCGGTTTCGGTTTTGTATTTCAATCCGTCCATAGAGATGGTCGATAACGTTCCGTCGTGCACTATTGTTGCTTCCGGTGGAGGCCGGACGGAGATGGGAGCACAAAGATGCAAACATTGAGGTTTCATCATGTAGCCGACGTATTCGGCGTCATGCACGTCGGGAACCCATGTGTTCTCAATTAACATGAGTACAATTAAGTATTACCATTATAAAAATATCGAACGTGGTTTGTTTTTAATGCATGTTTATTTTCCACTGATGAAGCCCACTGTTCTATAGGGCGAAACACATCTGGAAAACTGTTGTTTTTTATTAGAAATAAATTTTATTTCCACTTTTGGAATCATTGTGAGCTTTTTGAAAAGGTTTGGCTGAGAAATAAAACCTTGGAGCCAGAATACTTAGAGCCTGGTTCAAGGCTCCAACTGGGTGAGTGCAATCTGCATATCTAATTAATTGCGCCTCAAAAAAACAGTCTGCACTATCCTTTTGCCCATTTACTGTTTTTAAGAATGGAGCCGATTTGAATATTTGGCGGAGCAGTGGAAATATCTGACGCCTGGGAAGCAGAGAAAACTTGGACTATCTCAAGTGCCACGTTCCTTGCAAACTTTGGAGAGAAGATTCTCTCAAAAATATATGTGAGACACATGAGTATTTTACAAAAATAATCTGTGGGGTATGGGAGCGCTACACTAATATTGGTTTACTTTTATGATAATACAGTGTTTTTTGAGGGATAAAACACTATAGTGTATTAGCGATCCGCCCCAAGTATCTATTTGCTTCCAACCATTGAGCACCACTTAACCCTTGCTGATTTTATAAACAATAATTAACCAGAAACACGCCAGAAGTCATCTACAGGACTATCTTGATGCTCCGTACAGGGTACAAGGAATAGACCAGAGAATATACCAAAAACCAGAGCCAGAAGTCATACACAGAATTATCTTTATACTCGGTACAGGGAATAAACTAGAGAATATACCAAAACCAGAGCCAGAAGTCATACAAAGAATTATCAGAACTAATGACGCTTATAGCAGGTACTCAGGAGTAAGACCTATCCTGACCCAGGGATAGGGAGCAAGTGCACTGCTGGCCTTATATATAGGGCTGAGCAGTTCATGTGACCGCAGACTATCAGCCCATGTGAGATGGTCTGCAGCCCAAAAATCCACCAAGCTGATGAGCTCCGCTCTCAACATCAGGGGGCATAGCAGAAATGTGACACCAGGACCCAAAATATTAATTAATAATCCACAGGCCCCCATATATAAATAATCCCCAGGCCCTCAAGTACCTTGTTTCCATCATCCTCTTCTTCATTTCTGGCGCACGGTGGCTGTCATTCATGCTGAGGGGGCGGGGTTATCACCACTCCCCTCACTCTCTATTGGACATTCACTGCGAGCCAACGTCTTCCAGCACGATGCACCCAGAGCAAGCGCGCAGCGTGATGATGGTGATGGGATCAGAGGGGACAGTGGCCGGCGGAGTTTGGGGAAACCCCGGGTCAACGCCCTAGATGGAGCAGCGAACTGGGAGCCGCAGCAGGGCGATGAAAGAGCCGCATGCGGCTCTGGAGCAGTGGATTGCCAACCCCTGGTCTAGGAGAAGCTAGGATGTGTCACCAAAAAGGCTCAAATGACAAGTGGGCACCTGAAAGAGGTGAGCCTGGCCTAAGTAATGTCCAGGTGCTCCTAGCTCCACCCCTGGAGGAGGGTGCAGTCTAAGCCCCTGGAAACCCTGGGTACCTAGCTTGAGGTCACAGACCCTTGGTGCAGCCCCCTGGCCACTGTCATCGCCTCCACTCAATCCCCGGAAAGGATACTCCCCAACGGGGGCAGCGCGAGGCCCGGCCACTGGTGCCACATCAGGTCTGCCTCCTCTAGCCAGCACCATGGTCGAGGACCCAGCTGACACCCCACCCCTTGCTGAGTGAGTCAGACAAGAAGCGAGTGGCGTAGGAGATCTTGGAGCCGCCGAAGGAAGAGTCAGCGTCCAACTTATCAATGACGCAGACAGAACCCGGGGTGTGAGGGTTGTCGTGGCTGACTAAATAAAAAAACTTTTATAGTTACAATGGAATGGTTTTACTTATTTATTTTTTTAGCAGCACTTAAATATACAATTGTGTGTGTTTGCATACATAAAGTGGGCCGGTCTGGTTGAAGTCCAGGGCCGATTTTTTTGTCCCAGTTCAACGGCTATATCTATATACAGTGGGGCAAAAAAGTATTTAGTCAGCCACCAATTGTGCAGGTTCTCCCACTTAAAAAGATGAGATAGGCCTGTAATTGTCATCATGGGTACACTTCAACTATGAGAGACAAAAGGAGAAAAAAAATCCAGAAAATCACATTGTTTGATTTTTAAATAATTTTTTTGCAAATTATGGTGGAAAATAAGTATTTGGTCAATATCAAAAGTCCATCTCAATACTTTGTTATATATCCTTTGTTGGCAATGACAGAGGTCAAACGTTTTCTGTAAGTCTTCACAAGGTTTTCGCACACTGTTGCTGGTATTTTTGCCCATTCCTCCATGCAGATCTCCTCTAGAACAGTGATGTTTTGGGGCTGTCGCTGGGCAACACGGACCTTCAACTCCCTCCAAAGGTTTTCTATTGGGTTGAGATCTGGAGACTGGCTAGGCCACTCCAGGACCTTGATATGCTTCTTACAAAGCCTCTCCTTCGTTGCCTGGGCGGTGTGTTTGGGATCATTGTCCTGCTGAAAGACCCAGCCATGTTTCATCTTCAATGCCCTTGCTGATGGAAGGAGGTTTTCACTCAAAATCTCACGATACATGGCCCCATTCATTCTTCCCTTTACATGAATCAGTCGTCCTGGTCCCTTTGCAGAAAAACAGCCCCAAAGCATGATGTTTCCGCCACCATGCTTCACAGTAGGTATGATGTTCTTTGGATGCAACTCAGCATTCTCTCTCCTCTAAACATGACGAGTTGAGTTTTTACCAAAAAGTTCTACTGTGGTTTCATCTGACCATATGACATTCTCCCAATCCTCTTCTGGATCATCTTAATGCTCTCTAGCAAACTTCAGAAGGGCCCGGACAGGTACTAGCTTAAGCAGGGGGACACGTCTGGCACTGCAGGATTTGAGTCCCTGGCGGCATAGTGTGTTACTGATGGTAGCCTTGTTAGTTTGATCACAGCTCTCTGCAGGTCATTCACTAGGTCCCCCCGAGTGGTTCTGGGATTTTTGCTCACCGTTCTTGTGATCATTTTGACCCCACGGGGTGAGATCTTGCGTGGAGCCCCAGATCGATGGAGATTATCAGTGGTTTTGTATGTCTTCCATTTTCTAATGATTGCTCCCACAGTTGATTTATTCACACCAAGCTGCTTGCCTATTGCAGATTCAGTCTTCCCAGCCTGGTACAGGTCTACAAATTTGTTTCTGGTGTCCTTCGACAGCTCTTTGGTCATGACCATAGTGGAGTTTGGAGTGTGTCTGTTTGAGGTAGTGGACAGGTGTCTTTTATACTGATAAGTTCAAACAGGTGCCATTCATACAGGTAACAAATGGAGGACAGAGGAGCCTCTTAAAGAAGACGTTACAGGTCTGTGAGAGACAGAAATCTTGCTTGTTTTTACTGTACTGTAGGTGGTCAAATACTTATTTTCCACCATAATTTGCAAATAAATTCTTTAAAAAAATCAGACAATGATTTTCTGGATTTTGTTTTCTCATTTTGTCTCTCATCGTTGAAGTGTACCTATGATGACAATTACAGGCCTCTCTCATCTTTTTAAGTGGGAGAATTGGTGGCTGACTAAATACTTTTTTTCCCACTATATGTATATATATATATATATATATATATATATATATATAATATATATATATATATATATATATAAGCAAAATGCCACTCGCGCAACATCACAATATCTCCAGAACCGTTAAGCCTACAAACTTGAAATTCGGCACGCATGTTCCTCTCGGCTTCTAGGTGCTCACCAAGAAAATATTTTTCGAAATGACCATCAGAGCATTAGTTATTAACCCGCTTTGATGCTAAGGAGTTATATTCCCCCTCCCCACCTGAAAATAAATCTGTTCCAAATTTCACTTGCCTCACATACTGTTATCTCAGTTCAAACTGGCAGACGTTACACTCCTTCATTCAGGAGCGGTCTGGGGATCCTTACAGTAAACGTCACTACCTCACCAAAATGTCCACACCTTCCACCTATGGAACTGCTTCTGAACTCAAAGTGGCGAGGAATATATTCCATGTGTTTCAATCACCCACCAGCACTGAACCAATGGATTGTGAACCAAATCTCTCCTGCATAGTGTCCCAGCCCCAAATCACTTCTTACACTGATCTCCTCAGTTCAGACGTATCTGTCCCTTCTACTGTAACAGTTAAAGGGAAAAGAGGGAAAAAATGCAGAAAAAGATTTATAGATGTGATTAGGAAAACACAAGGAAGCTGGAAAAAAGTAATGCCAAACTCATCCCCGAATCAGTAATATGTAGTATATGTAGTACAGGAAGTATGCATCTAATAACCCCAACATTAATGAGTCACAAATGAGATCAATGCCTAGGACTAATAAGTATTTGGTTTTTAAATATGAACCTCAGATTGATTACTGCACAATGTGTTGGTACACCATGACTAGGAGTCTGCATATCCAATTGAGTTTATCTTGCAGGTCCTACGTACAACTTTAACGCTGAACTACTTTTGTTTTGAGATTCGCTACTATTTACAACGCACTTTCACTTCCATGGGAGCCGCGATGGCTCCCATGTATGCGCATGCCTTCCTGTACATTTACAAATCTAGGTACATTCTACCTGCCTTTAAACCGAGGCTACAATTGTTTTTACGTTATATTGATCATTTGGCAGGGTACCTCTGATCAATTACAATATCATTCTCCATCTTACACCATCATACACCCAAATCTACCTTTCTGCTCCCGATCGCTCACTTCTCGTGCTAGACCGTGTTACTGCCTGCTTGTCAGCTGTCTCCGACTGGATGACTTCCCATTTCCTAAAGCTTAACCTCTCTAAAACTGAACTTCTCGTCTTCCCTCCCTCTAAAACTAACATTCCTGCACCCATTTCCCTTCAGGTGAATGGTGCCACTATTACCTCTACATCTCAGGCTCATTGCCTCAGTGTCCTCCTAGACTCTGATCTCGCCTTTACTCCTCACATTCAGTCACTAACCAAATCCTGCTACTTCCACCTAAAAAACATTGCACGCATCCGTCCCTGTCTTAATCAGGACTCTGCTAAAATGCTCATCCAAGCTCTTATTCTATCCCGCCTCGACTACTATAACCTCCTCTCTGGCTTTAAGAGATCCCAGATTCTCCCTCTGCAGTCTGTTATGAATGCCTGTGCCAGGCTCATCCACCTCTCCTCACGCACCTATCACACCTCCCCCCTTTGTCAATCTCTACACTGGCTTCCTGTCTCCTATAGAATCCAATTCAAAACATTGGTGCTCACATACAAAGCTCTCCACAACCTCGCCCCTGCCTACATCTCCTCCCTTATTAACAGGTACATCCCATCTGACCACTTCGCTCTGCCAATGATCTGATGTTATCAGCTTCACGCACCCTCACCCCCAACTCACGCCTTCAGGAATTCTCCCAAGTTGCTCCCTTTCTATGGAACTCCCTCCCCCGCAACATCAGACTCTCCAGTCCTTCAAGAAGTCTCTGAAAACACATTACTTTAGAGAAGCCTATCAGCTCACTCCCTAATCCCCCTCTGTTCATTTTCTGCACCATCTTCCCACATGCGCCCCAATACTTCACATTCTCTATTAACCCTCACCTAGTGTGTCACCCCTATCCTCTTAGATTGTAAGCTCTTGAGCAGGGTCCTCTCACCTACTGTACAGTGTGTTTAACCTGTGTGTTTATTTGTTGTCCGCACAGCGCTATGGAACTTGTTAGCGCTTTATAAAAACTTGTAACTGTAACTATCTTAATTCGTTACCCACGACTGTTCGCCTGACCTTCCAACCCTGCCCCATCCAGGTTAATTTCCTGGATTTGAATATTTTGAACAAGGGGATAGGATGGAATACTCGCTGTTCAGAAAGCCTTACGGGTAGGAACTCGTTGCTCCATGCTTCAAGTTTCCATCCTCCAAGTTTAAAGAAAGCTCTCCCCATATCACAGTTTTTACGTGTTATGCAGAATAACTCCTGTGACTCTGTTTGTACCCAACAAATATCACCGAATGTCTGGACCAAGCTCTCAGAAGGGCTTATGAGCGCTACCATACCTCCAACACATCAGAGGCTCCTCCACCTCGGATTGCCTTTCCCCAAACATTCCAATCTAGAGATCCACCGCTTTTGTGTTATAAGCGGAATAAAAATCTACGAGACTTTTTAGTCCACATGGATCAATACAGTCAGTTTCCAGGATCTAATCCATTCTTTAAACCGGATTGTGTCCGCTGCTTGGGATGTACCACATGTAGTTCTGTCACTCCAGGGAGTTTTTTCTACCATAAATTTAGTGGTACTAACTAACAGATTAGTCATTGTATTACCTGTACCACTGATTACGTGACCTATAAGATCTCATGTCCGTGTGGCAAACCTGTGAACAATTTGAGGGAACGGATGGCGAACCACCGATCGACTATTAGGACTGTCCTTAATGGTACTGACAACCCACAACTGGTGGCTCATCATTTTTATGAGGCTGGGCACCCTCTATCTAGCTTGAGAGTCATGATGGGTATCGATCATGTCCCTCCCATGTCACGGGGGGGGGGGTGATGGAGCCAAGGAGCTGTTAAAAAACAAGAAGCTTTTTGGATCTTTACATTGGATGCGTTGACTTAATGAGAAAAACTCCTACGCCTTTTTTCTGCCCATTAGATAGTGTGCTTTATTTATTTGAATATACTGTGGCACTCTACTTACATCCTGAATCCCTGTGCAGTGGATAGTGTCTTTTCTGTGTCTTAATATACAAACTCCGGTTTATATTTTTTGTGCATTTATATTTTTCATGTATTTATTCTTTAGTACTACATATTTTTTTCATCCGGATTTCTTTTGTCAAGGGTTTTTCTGTGGAGTCTGCTTTGGTATAAAAAAAATTTGGCATAGATTTTTTTGCCAACTAATTTTATTGTCGTTTGTTTTTTGTATATTACACATATATTTTGCACATATTTTGATGTTCTTTCTCTCATTGCCCTATGACCACTATCCTTTTGGCATGTGTGCCAGATTTGGGATCTAATATGTTCCTGGCATAAATCGGTTTAAAAAAAATCCTTTTTTCTGGCCTTCATCGGATGCACCTGTCTACCCACATGACCATTTGAGGCAGCGGCGGTTGCTATGGTATTCTATATGGAATCTAGTACGCTTAATTTGGTTGCCATGGATACACTGTGCATCACAAACCGCCCGTTCGGTTTGAGCTCAGCGTGGGAGCGTGCACCCAGGAAGCTGTAAATTGATGTGTGCATTTAGGCTAGGGTCAGACCAACGCATTTTTCACGTTGTCCGTGAAAATGTGCGTTCGAAGAATGGACATATTTTTTCACGGAATACGCAATAGCGGTCATACGATGCGCATTTTCATCCGTGATTTTGTACGGATCATCAATAAAACTCTTTTTGTGTCTGGACGTTATGTTGGCCGGACATTAGCAGCGTCTGACATCTCCAATTCACACACACACGCCGCTAGCGGACGCAGCGCACTCTGTACGTCAGTACTAGTGGTTTAACGTTCTCGAAAAAATGCGTTCATTTTCCACTTGCGTTGCGCAGCCGGACTTTTGTGCGACCGTACTTCGTATATTGGCCGTCATTGCCCGGCATCTGCTGCTAGCACGGCCGTGATTAAGTGCGCCAGAACGCGCGTTCGCACTGCCTCAGTCTGACCCTAGCCTTAAGTACGTTCATTGCCTATACATGCAGGGGTCAAGTCCTGGGAAAAAAAGTGAGGGAACTCACCCAAGAATTCCACGACTCTCCATTACCTTTAGAAAAAAAAGGATGTATATATACACCTGCCACCCGAGAATCATGTGTAACCAGGCATAGACCCCTCAGACAGAATTATATATAGCCAGCACAGACCCCAGAATTGTATATAATAAGCAGACCCCAGAATTGTATATAACAAGCAGACCCCAGAATTGTATATAACAAGCAGACCCCAGAATTGTATATACCAAGCAGACCCCAGAATTGTATATAACAAGCAGACCCCAGAATTGTATATAACAAGCAGACCCCATAATTTTATATACCCAGACAGAGCCCATAATTTGATATACCAGCAGAACCCATATAATGTATATACCAGCAGAGCCCAGAATGTATATACCAGCAGAGCCCAGAATGTATATACCAGCAGAGCCCAGAATGTATATACCAGCAGAGCCCATAGAATGTATATACCAGCAGGGCCCAGAATGTATATACAAGCAGAGCCCATAGAATGTATATACCAGCAGAGCCCATAGAATGTATATACCAGCAGAGCCCATAGTTTGTATATACCAGCAGAGCCCATAGAATGTATATACCAGCAGAGCCCATAGAGTGTATATACCAGCAGAGCCCATAGTGTGTATATACCAGCAGAGCCCATAGTGTGTATATACCAGCAGAGCCCATAGTGTGTATATACCAGCAGAGCCCATAGTGTGTGTACACCAGCAGAGCCCATAGTGTATATATACCAGCAGAGCTCATAGTTTGTATATACCAGCAGAGCCCATAGTTTGTATATACCAGCAGAGCCCAGTTTGTATATACCAGCAGAGCCCATAGTTTGTATACCAGCAGAGCCCATAGTTTGTATACCAGCAGAGCCCATAGTTTGTATACCAGCAGAGCCCATAGTTTGTATACCAGCAGAGCCCAGAGTGTGTATACCAGCAGAGCCCAGAGTGCGTATACCAGCAGAGCCCATAGTGTGTATACCAGCAGAGCCCAGAGTGTGTATACCAGCAGAGACCAGAGTGTGTATACCAGCAGAGCCCAGAGTATGTATACCAGCAGAGCCCAGAGTGTGTATACCCAGGCAGACCCCAGGATTATACTTCCCCAGATAGACCTCCTCCCGCGTGGTCCGCCGAGCTGCTGCACGCTGCCGCTGGCTTCTTCTTTTCTGAAGGCTGTGACGCGAAGTCACGAGATCTTGCAAGATCTCAGCAATAGGCCGCGTCACAGCCTTCAGAATGCTGAATACAGCGGCTGCGCGAAGGAGGAGGCACACAAGCACTCGGAACACAGGCCAGTTGAGGGGGCTGCTAGCGGAATGCGGTTAAATACATTCCGCTAGCAGCCCCAGCAATAAACAAAATATCAGCCCACAGCGGGAAAATGCGTTCCCGCAATGTTGCCGCTGCGGGAGAAGTGCGGGAACACCGTTCCCCAGTGGCATAGCGTGGGTTGTCAGCACCCGGGGCAAGGCGAGAATTGCGCCCCCCACGCACTGGACCCCTCCAGGTCCACAATGTCGACTCTACAGCAATACAACTCCCAGTAATGTACGGTGTGTATGAGCGTATCACAGCGCACATACACAGCGTGCATCTCTCGCACACACACAGAGAACACACATTCACACACGCACACAGCTCTCACACACACATAGCTCACACACAGAGCTCATACACACAGAGCTCACACACACACACACAGCTCACACCACACAGAGCTCACACCACACACACACACACAGAGCTCACACCACACACACACACACACAGCTCACACCTCACACACACAGAGCTCACACCTCACACACAGAGCTCACACACACAGAGCTCACACACACAGAGCTCACACACACAGAGCTCACACACACAAACACTGAGCTCACACACACAAACACTGAGCTCACACACACAAACACAGAGCTCACACACACAAACACAGAGCTCACACACACACAGCTCTCACGCACACACGCACACAGAGAGCTCACACACACAGAGCTCTCACACACATCTCACACACATCTCACACACACAGAGCACACACACAGAGCTCACACACAGAACTCACACACAGAGCTCACACACATCTCACACACACATCTCACACACACACTCTAAAAGATTATTTGACAGGAAAGCAGGAGGGAAAGCTAAAATGTCAGTAAGAATCTGTCAAGGACCCTGGCCTTACAGGGGTTAAACAGGAATGCAGTAGATCCCCCTTCCCCACCCCGTGACAGACACATACCTCTGCTCAAATGTTGGGTTTAATCAGGAGGGGTGTTCTGGCACATGTGGGAACCTCTTATATGTGGGGACCGGAGCATTTCCGGTGACGTTTCAGCCGCTCACATCAAGGAACCACCAGCAATGCGCATGCGTACCGCCGATTGGTTACCCCAGCTCTCATGCATGCACACGCTGGCTGCTTGCAGAGCACAGCTGTATGAGGTCCTGCAAGGGCGATACAGTGTTTGTCCTGCCATCTGCTGATATTTTCAGCAAATAACAGGAAGCAGTCCCTGTGAAGTTCTGATTTATATATACCCGGTGTCTCCCCAGCCCCAAGTACAATTACAGATGGCTGTAATCGGAGCAAACGTGTCTCCGACGAATCGGCGGTACGCGCGCGCATGCACATTGCTGGTGGTTCCTTGATGTGAGCGGCTGAAACGTCACCGGAAGTGCGCCGGTCCCCACATATAAGAGGTTCCCACATGTGCCAGAACAGGGGGAGAATCTCGGTATCTCTGCATCTCCAGGAGGTGACAGTGAACTCAGGCTCCATGCTGTGCAGGGGAAGATTAGGAGACAAGCAGCAAAGCCTCAGCTGCTTTGTGCCCAGATACAGACCTCTCCTCTGACTCTGTTTCCCTCCAGTTAGTGGGGAAGGGGCAGAAGGGTGCAGGCTGCATGTGCCTGCTTATCTATCACCATGCTGAGCATGCTCCACACACTGGCCGGCCGGAAATTAGGGGGCAGGGCAGCCTTCCCTACAGGGAGAGGCAGCTCTTGGCTAGCAGCCAAGAGCAATAATCACATTGTTAAACTGAAGGGGGGCCCGGGTGCCATCACTCCCCCCTGCACCTGTGGTAGTTAATGCTCCTGCTTTGTAGGACTCACCCACTGATTGCCGCTCTGCAGCCCTGCACACATTGGGATCTTCTTGTGCAGCCACTCCCACCCTCCCACTCACTAAGCGCAGGGCAGGCATTTCATCCTCTACACAGACCACGTGGAGCAGTGATGAGAAGTCACATGTCCCCCGCCCAGACCAGGAGGATTTCCTGCATCCGACGTGTCATCATCACATGACCAGATCAGCCAATGGAAGGGCCGTGTGAAGAACACTAGCTGATCGGCTGTTAGGAACTTTAGGAGCGCAAATTTCTTTTGAAGTTTTGCGCCCCTATGAAAATTGCACCCGGGGCCACGGCCCCCTGCCCCCGCCCACGTTACGCCACTGCCGTTCCCGCTGCGGGAACGCCGTTCCCGCAGGACTTGAGCCCTGTATACATGTTATCCTGAGAAAAGTTCCTACTGAAACGTCAAGCTTTATGTTTATTCAATAAATGTATCATTTTTTTTTACAAGCCTCCGTGTGCATCCGAGTTCTGTGGAGTATTGTGACGGCTATCGGATCTCTGCACTGGAGCAATGACACTTTCTGTAATGTGGAGTGCGGGGTTGTCTGGACTTTATATATATATACTAGTTAAGCCTGCCCGGAGAGCAGTCTATTGTTGTTGACCGAATCAAAAGGTGTGTATATATATATATATATATATATACACTATACAGTGTGGGCGCCTGCTAAATTGATCTAACGTTTAGATAAAGTGCTAAAATAAGGTGCTAATAAATAGTCAGATGCTGCCTATAACATGGTAAAAAAACACATATAAAACAACCAAAATATGTGTCATAAAGGACAAAGGCGAAAACAAAACCATACGGCGCATCCAGATTAATTAATAAGTGAACATGCAAGTAATTGAACATGCAAATAATTCATAACAGTAGTGCTGAAAGAAAGTGCAACAGTGCTGGATATCAATTTAAAATGTCATCATTTTAAAGTGCACGTGCATGAAGTGAAATCCAGAAACAAAGTCCAATATGCAAAAAAAGTGCTCAAGTGTATGATTGTCCAATACTCAAGAAAATCGAAGGGAGGGGATGTGTTGATCTTCTCTAAAGTGCTGGTATCGGATTCATTTGTTCATCAATGTTCCTCAAAAAAAACACATCATAGAAAGGCAATAATAGTGCAGGTAGTCATCACAGAGTTGGTCAGAATGTTTTAACCAGAGTATAGACCACTCACATTTATGGGAGCCCACAAGGTCCCGGCTCAAGGAAAGAAAGCCTATGGCCAAATACAGGGTGGCACTCCCCTTCTTTCATCCGTAATGGGTACTAGATAAAACAAAAAAAGTCGGGAGACGACACTCCCATAGCATAAAACTGTATGTATAGGATAATAGAGAAGGTAGAATGGATCGCACTCACCAATTCTGGAGCCTCACGATATTTAGGCTCAATGGATATAGCCTTGGGCACTCTTAAAGGTGAAGACCCAGACCCCTTTATCGACAGCGAATGATCCGTATATGCAAGGAAAAATCGGAGAAAGGTGGCGAATATGGAGTTATAAAACCAATGTATTTATTTAAAAATCAAGCAATAGTAAAAATGGGACAAAAGGTCTACCGAGACGCGCTTTGGCTTAAAAAATCCTTCCTCAGTCAGTATAAAGAACTCGATAATGTCCATATATATATATAAAATATATTGCTTTTATATATATATGGACATTATTGAGTATGGTGCCCTATGGTTTTATTGTTGTTGACCGCTCAGAATCCGTGTCCACATATTTGCTTTACAATGTGATATCCAAGAGTATCACTCATATATATATATATATAGATATATATATATGGCATTGTTAGTCCAGATGCCAAAATCACGAGTATAGCAGTCTTTAGTGATACCTTTTTTATTGGACGTTACATTTAAAGTACAAGCTTTCGAGAGTGATCCTCCCTTTTTTTGTTTTTTTCTTATTTTTCTGTGTCTTCCCCATACTCACTGTTATGTGTTTTTTTTTGTTGTTGTTCATTTTGTTCCCTTTGAAGTGGACATGATTTCACCACTGTTGTCTTATGTGCCTAAGACAATTAAATGCTCTTTTTGCGGGGTTTTTTTCCCCCTCTGACCATGCCATTTGGCGATGTACAACATCTAACACCCCCAACTGTGCGCCCTATGAATGTCCCATGTTTAATTCTACCATTCTGATCAGTAAGCTTCTATACCTGACGAAGGGAGGATCCCTCTTGAAAGCTTGTACTTTAACTGTAACGTTAGTCCAATAAAAAAGGTATCACTAAAAACTGCTATACTCGTGATTTATATATATATATATGTAACACGTCCGTCACCATCCCTTTCTGCAACGGGAGGGCCGAGTGAGCAGCTGTGATGGGTGCACGTGCAGCTGACAGATTATTACAAACACATGTATATATTAAATTGTAAGCTCATAGGAACAGGCCCCCTTAGATTGTAAGCTCACGGGAACAGGACCCCTTAGATTGTAAGGTCACGGGAACAGGACCCCTTAGATTGTAAGCGCACGGGAACAGGCCCCATTAGATTGTAGACTCACGGGAACAGACCCGTGTAGATTGTAAAATCATGGGAGCAGGCTCTTCATAGATTGTAAACTCACAAGAGCAGGACCCCTAGATGGATGCGCGAGCGCACTCACCTATGACGGACAAACGGATTTATATAAACTCAAACAATTTCAATTACTGTCCTGTTTCTTCTTAATGTCCTTATAGGTCATGTAATTTCACTTTACCTACAGTCATATAGAAAAAGGATTTTTGGATTAAATTTTCTCTTGACTCAGCGATCCTCCAAAAATATATTTTTAGACTCTAAGCAAAGTCATTATGGATCTGTTAAAGAAAATAATATACAGGGTTATTAAAAGAGTGCCAAATTGGCTCTGAAATTTCACTGAACAGTGAATTTCCCCGTACGATGCAATTTCGTGGCAATCCGGCAATTCAAAAACCTGGCAATTCACAAATTATTGGCGAATTGCCAGCGAAATATGGTGATCTTCAGCAGCAGTGATGGACCTAAAATCTTATAAAGCAGGAAGTGTGTATAACTATATACACTACACAGTGTGGGCGCCTGTTTCTAGGTGGTAAATTAAAGTGCTGGGTGTAGTGCTAATAAATAGTCAATGCTGCCTATAGTATGGTAAAAACACATAAAAAACAACCAAAATATGTGTCAGAATACAGGATAAAAAGCGGAATAACCATACGGCGCATCTAGTGCAATTAATAGATTAATAAATCAATGGATGTATAAAATCCATAAAAAGCAGTGTAAAATTGGAGTGTAAAATTCATAAAACGTAAAGACAAAAGGCGTAAAAATGTTATAACTCGTCAATGAAAGTGCATAGAGTAAAGTCCAGGTCTAAAGTCAAATGTGCAAAAAGAGGGTGCTCAAATATATAGTAATATATAGCCCACAAGGTCCCGGCTCAAGGAGAAGCAGCCTGCAGCCAAATAAAGGGTGGCACTTCCCTTCTTTCTGTCCGTAATGGAGACGATTCTGGAGCCTCGTAATGTCAGGCTCAATGTATAAAGCCCTGGGTCCTCTTAAGGGTGGGAGCCCAAACCTCTTTGTCTCAGCGGTGGTGGATCCAAATTTCCAGGGAGAAAAAAGGTTGGAGAAAGGTAGCAAATGCTTGAAAGATCCGTCCTCTCTTGTTCACATCCAGAACATCTTCCTATTCTGGATGTGAACAAGAGAGGACGGATCTTTCAAGCATTTGCTACCTTTCTCCGACCTTTTTTCTCCCTGGAAATTTGGATCCACCACCGCTGAGACAAAGAGGTTTGGGCTCCCACCCTTAAGAGGACCCAGGGCTTTATACATTGAGCCTGACATTACGAGGCTCCAGAATCGTCTCCATTACGGACAGAAAGAAGGGAAGTACCACCCTATATTTGGCTGCAGGCTGTTTCTCCTTGAGCCGGGACCTTGTGGGCTCCCACAAATGTGAGTGGTTTAGACCTTGATTACAATTTGAGCAATCCTATTCTGACTGTCTGCACTATCATTTTTTTCCTGTGATGTGCTTTCTTTGAGGAACACTGACGGATAAAAGGATTCAACACCAGCACTTAAAAGAAGATCAGCACATCATTCTTCATCATCATTTTTTGAGTATTTTATATTACTATATATCTGAGCACCCTTTTTTTGCACATTTGACTTTAGACCTGGACTTTACTCTATGCACTTTCATTGACGATTTATAAAATTTTTACGCCTTTTGTCTTTACGTTTTATGAATTTTACACTCCAATTTTACACTGCTTTTTATGGATTTTATACATCCATTGATTTATTAATCTATTAATTGCACTAGATGCGCCGTATGGTTATTCCGCTTTTTATCCTAAAATCTTATAAACCTATTCAGCTGCATATGAAACATAAGTAGACACACTTACTATGTCCATGGTAACCACTATGGTAAACTGCTGGTGAGGGCTCTGCACCAGAAAAATCAGTCGACTTATCTTTCTAAATTGCGACTGTCGGATGGCCAGGTCACCCATTTTCATAAGGAAATTGAGAAATTTTGCACTTATTATCAATCCCTTTATAACATTAGGAATTCTCCCCCAGCATCCGAACTCCTCACTGACTATTTGGCTAAATCCCTACATGTCACTATCCCCCTGGAGCAAGCCAAGGGACCTTGAAACCCCTTTCACCGAGGAGGGTGCTCTTAAAGCTACCGCTCGGGAAACAGCTCGGGCGGTGTATTCATCAGGTATTAAAGGATATTTTCTGCGGATGCTCGGCCTCTTTCTCCTTCGGGCCTTCACCGCTATGGAGGAGTATGTGGGATTTCTCCCTTAGGCTCTCCGGGGGACTAATTCACTTCTCTCTAAACTAGGGAAGGATCCTTTATAATGTTCCAATTACCGGCCCATCTCCCTCATATATAATGGCATTAAATTGATGGCAAAGATGTTAGCTCAGAGATTGAACCCCAATTCTCCCCGCCCTTATTCATCCTGACCAAGTGGGCTTTGTCCCCCATCGAGGGAGCCAGGGATAGTGCTATTGGTATTGTCTGAATTGTAATTGTGGTACTAAAGAAATTGCATGATTTTTATGTAATTTTCAAAAGAAATAACTGACGAATCACACCCATACTGTGCAAAACTGTTCTTTACGTTCTGTTTTCTTTCTCTATCTCTGAAAACCATGGAGGCCTACAGGAGCAAGACTAAGGAGGCTCGGCAGAGGCTGTGCCAAAGAGCAGCTTATCAGAGATCTGAGGAATGAAGTACTCCAGGCACAGCAGGGCTTACTGTGGAGTCTGCAACCCGGTGGCGTAGCGTGGGGGGGGGACAGGGGGGCCGTGGCCCCGGGCACAATTTTCATAGGTGGTGCAAAACTTCAAAAGAAATTTGCGCCGCTAAAGTTTCTAACAGCCGATCAGCTAGTGTTCTTCACACGGCCCTTCCATTGGCTGATCTGGTCATGTGATGATGACACGTCGGAGGCAGGAAATCCCCCTGGTCTGGGCGGGGGACATGTGACTTCTCATCACTGCTCCACGTGGTCTGTGTAGAGGATGAAATGCCTGCCCTGCGCTTAGTGAGTGGGAGGGTGGGAGTGGCTGCACAAGAAGATCCCAATGTGTGCAGGGCTGCAGAGCGGCAATCAGTGGGTGAGTCCTACAAAGCAGGGGCATTAACTACCACAGGTGCAGGGGGGAGTGATGGCACCCGGGCCCCCCTTCAGTTTAACAATGTGATTATTGCTCTTGGCTGCTAGCCAAGAGCTGCCTCTCCCTGTAGTGAAGGCTGCCCTGCCCCTAATTTCCGGCCGGCCAGTGTGTGGAGCATGCTCAGCATGGTGATAGATAAGCAGGCACATGCAGGCTGCACCCTTCTGCCCCTTCCCCACAAACTGGAGGGAAACCGAGTCAGAGGAGAGGTCTGGATGTGGGCACAAAGCAGCTGAGGCTTTGCTGCTTGTCTCCTAATCTTCCCCTCTTCCCCTGCACAGCATGGAGCCTGAGATCACTGTCACCTCCTGGAGATGCAGAGATACCGAGATTCTCCCCCTCCTGATTAAACCCAACATTTGAGCAGTAGTATGTGTCTGCCAGGGGGTGGGGAAGGAGGGGATCTACTGCATTCCTGTTTAACCCCTGTAAGGCCAGGGTCCTTGACAGATTCTTACTGACATTTTAGCTTTCCCTCCTGCTTACCTGTCAAATAATCTTTTAGAGTGTGTGTGAGCTGTGTGTGTGAGAGCTCTGTGTGTGTGTGCGTGTGAGCTGTGTGTGTGAGAGCTCTGTGTGTGTGTGCATGTGAGCTCTGCGTGTGTGTGAGAGCTCTGTGTGTGTGAGCTCTGTGTATGTGTGTGTGTGAGCTCTGTGTGTGTGAGAGCTCTGTGTGTGTGTGCGTGTGAGCTGTGTGTGTGAGAGCTCTGTGTGTGTGTGCGTGTGAGCTCTGCGTGTGTGTGAGAGCTCTGTGTGTGTGAGCTCTGTGTATGTGTGTGTGTGAGCTCTGTGTGTGTGTGAGCTCTGTGTGTGTGTGAGCTCTGTGTATGTGTGTGTGTGAGCTCTGTGTATGTGTGTGTGTGAGCTCTGTGTTTGAGCTCTGAGTGTGTGGGTGTGAGCTCTGAGTCTGTGTGAGCTATGTGTGTGTGGTGTGTTCTGTGTGTGTGGGCGCGTGTTTGTGAGGTGTGTGTGAGAGCTCTGTGTGTGTGTGTGAGAGCTCTATGTGTGTTTGTGTGTGTGTTTGTGTGAGGTGTGTGTGTGAGCTCTGTGTGTGTGTGAGCTCTGTGTGTGTGTGAGCTAGGTGTGTGGGTGTGTGAGCTGTGTGTGTGTGGGTGTGTGAGCTGTGTGTGTGTGTGTGTGTGAGCTCTGTGTGTGTGAGCGCTGTGTGTGTGAGCTCTGTGTGTGTGTTTGTGTGTGAGCTGTGTGTGTGTGCTTTGTGCGTGTGTGCGAGAGATGCGCGCTGTGTGTGTGTGCTGTGATACGGTCATACACACCGTACATTACTTGTTTTATTGCTGTAGATTCAATATTGTGGACCTGGAGGGGTCCAGTGCGAGTGGGGCGCAATTCTTGCCTTGCCCAGGGCGCTGACAACCCACGCTAGGCCACTGCTGCAACCCCAGGACTGTTATCTGTAGCTATTAAACTATTAAACTGTGAGTGTCATGGAATCTGAGCTGGAAATGGCCCTCAAACTTCTGGTAAGTGATGACCCCCAGCTGTGAGCGCAGCTTATTCTCCAGCATCAGATTGCTGCGCAGAGACTGTGGAAAGGGCTGCTGCACAGGAGGCTGCGGAAAGAGAGGTAACAGAAAGAGAGAACGACAGTATCAACTGGAACTGCGTCGCCTGGATAGGGCTTCCACCCAAAGCAGTAAAGGTGGAGAAACAAATGACAACAGACCCCAACTGGTGCATTTTCCCACGCTCAAGAAGGACACTGATCTGGATGTGTTCTTGAGAGGGGGTTTGAGAAGGTGTGTCGGCAGTACCAGTTGCCCAAGGAGCAGTGGGAGCAGTATTGAACCCCACGCTTGAAAGGAAAGGCCCTGTATGTGTTTTCTTTACTTGCAGAGGAGAGTGACCAGGACTGTGACGCCATAAAAAAAGTCCTGCAGAAAAGTTTTAATTTAGAGGAGACGTGGCCTGACCGCCAATGGAGATGGCCGCATCGTAGAGAAGCTCTGGCACGAACCCAGCTAAAAGGGGGAGATCCGTCCCAGTTTGGGGTGTCATGACACGTAGAAGGTCACAAGCTGCTCATCGCTCAAAGGGCACCTGGGGCTCCCAGAAACACTGCGATTATTCAGAACATTTAAAAAGGGAAGGCCGCCGCAAGGACCCAAGGTGGTGCCGGTCTACCAGGCATCCTCGCCGGCGAGCAGCCCGGTGCCGTCAGAGGAATTGGAGGTGTCTGTGCGAAACATCCTCCGCACCTTATCTACGAGCACAGACCTCGAGGCACTATTGCAGAAATTGGGGGCCTCCTTTACGCATGCCTGGAAGCCGTGGGTGCGGTACATGGGAGCCAGGGTCCAAGACCTGGAAGAGGACAGGGTGAGGATGGAGGACCATCTGATGCGCCTTGAAACCGACCTGTTACCCCATAATTTACACTTGCAAAGGCTTCACCGAGCTTTAGATGACCAGGATAACTGTGGCACCGCAATAATCTGCGCATCTGGGGTCTGCCAGAATCTAAGGACAGTCAAGAGAAGCTCTCTGAAAGTTTAAGGCCTATCTTTAACGCCCTGTTGCAAAAACCCCTGGACGCCCCGGTACATTTTGACAGGGCGCACTGGTCCTTAAAACCTCGAGGGACCCCAAATGCTACACCCAGGGATGTCATCTGTTGGCTCCACAACTTTCGCCAAAAGGAAGAGATCCTTCAAGCAGCCTGCAACCAAGAGGTTCTTGACCCCGATGGGAATGTTTTACAGCTCTACCCGGACCTTTCCTGGACCACGCTTCAAGCCCGCTGGAAGCCGGCCACTGACAGATGCCTTGAGAGACTGTCAGGTGAAGTATCAGTGGGAGTATCCCTTTTCTCTGCACTGTACCGCATCATGGCATGTCATGTCGGCGTAAATCACACGGGGGGGTGTGTACTATTCCACACATATTTAAGGAAAATGGATTTGAGTTGGTTGAAAAATAAGGGCGGGACCCCTACCGGCATGAAAGATATATAGGAATCTAGGGAGGATATTCATTTTTAAGACATTGATTCTCCCCATCAAAGAGATGTAAGGGAGGTTCCACTGTTTCAGGTCCAGTCCCACTTTCCGCAGTAGTGGATCATAATTGGCAACATATAGCACGGTCAGGTCCTTGGGGAGAATGATCCCTAAATAACGGAGCAAATCAGATTTCCACCGAAAGGGGAACTTCCGTTTCGTATTGCCGCCAACATCCCCACCCCACATCACCTCACATTTAGATTGATTAATTTGGAAGTTGGACAATCTTCCGTATATCTCAAGCTCCGTCAGGAGATGGTCCAGGGAGGTTAGGGGATCTGTAAGGGTAAAGAGGATGTCGTCAGCAAACGCTGCTACCTTATAGTAGTGAAACGGTAGAGGGAAGCCTTTGATCAGGGGGTGGTCTCGATCCGCTGGAGGAGAGGTTCCAATGTCAATATAAACAGGAGGGGCGACAGTGGGCAGCCTTGTCGCGAACCATTACGTATAACTAGGTCTGGGGAGTACAGTCCGTTAACCTTCAGAGAGGCCCTCGGGGTGCTATAGAAAGACCTGATCCACACCAGCCACCATGGTCCAAAGCCCAGGAAGGACAGAGTTTCAATAAGGAAAGTCCAGTCCACTCAATCAAAGTCCTTTTCTGCGTCTATTGAGAGGAAGAGTGTTGGGGGTGTTGGATGAGTGCACCATCTGTATAAGAGCAATAGCTATCTGTGTATTGTCCCGGGCCTCCCTGGTGGAAACAAAGCCCGTCTGATCCGGATGTATTAGATTAGGGATTAATGGGTTACTACGTGTCGCTAACATTTTAGCCATCAACTTCAGGTCTACATTTAAGAGAGATATAGGCCTGTAATTGGTCTGTAGGAAGTGGTCCCTATCTGGTTTAGGAATAAGGGCAACATAGGCTCGTAGGGTCGACGGATCTAGACTTCTATCCTTATCGAGGGAATTCAGCATATTAAGGAGGTGCGGGCTCAAGCAGGGGAGGAACGTTTTATAATAGGCTACAGTGAAGCCATCTGGTCCAGGACTCTTTCCAGTCACCGTGGATCGGAGAGCCTCAGAGAGCTCTTCTTGAGTGAATGGCACATCAAGGGTCTTGGCCATCTCGGGGCATAAGAGAGAGTGAAGACTGTCTCTCAAATAAGCGCGAACCTCTGCCTCTTGGGGTGAATCTCTCAATTGGTAAAGAGAGGTGAAATAGTTATGGAAGGCGTCCATGATATCTTTAGTGAGATGAAGGTCCCTGTCCCCCTTCCCGTGTATCTTAGGGATATATGTGGTCTGGTGATTACGTTTTAATGCGTTGGCTAAGAGATGGCCGCATTTGTTACCCTGAGTATAGTAGACCTGTTTAGTAAGAAGTAGTGATCAGAACATCTGTTGTGACAGTAGGGAGTTCAGTTTCGCTCTCTGTTCGGTTAGTTCCTTGAAAAGGTCGAGGGAGTAGAACGTTTTATGGGCAGTCTCCAGGACATGAATGTTGTGGAGCAGGTCTGCCATGGCTACCTGACACTCCTTTTTACGCTGCGTGCCAGTTTGAAACAATTTACCCCTGAGTACACACTTATGGGCTTCCCAAAGAATTGGCAAAAGAGATCCCCGGTGTATCATTGTCTTTGAAATACTGTGTTATGGAATCTTGTATCTCCTGGCGCACTAGAACGTCACGTAACAATGATTAGTTTAAACGCCATGAGCATTGTGGGGAAGGTATGGATACATATGGAAAACGAGGCATGATCCGACCAAGTGATCGGGGCGATCACTGCTGATCGTAGATAATGCAATTGGTGAGGAGATAGAAGAAAGGTGTAAAGCCTCAAGTACGATTTAGAGGCCGGAGAATAAAACGCCCTATTACACTCTTCACGCAAACGTTAACGCACACATGCATGAGCATTAACGTTTGCTGAGGTATTTACCGCATATTACAATCCAAATGCAAACGGGTTAAAAAACCTGTTTGCGTTTGGTACCTTGCGCTCCTCTGCGCGAGGTTACTGTACTTTGCGCTCTCTATGCTTAACATGGGAAGCGCAAAGTGTTAATCAGCGCTGGATTACAAAGTCCCAGCGCTGATTAACGCCTGGCTCTGGTCAGCGAAAAGTTAACCAGAGCCAGGACTTGGTGTTAACGGATTCCGCTTCTACAGAATCCGTTAACACCAGGCTTAAAAAGTAAAAAAATAATCTTATACACCCTCTGTCCCCCGGCTCCAACCGCCTCTTCCATCCGGCGGGAGCAGGGAAAGACTGGGGGAAAAAGTTCCCCCTAGTCTCTCCCTGTGTATCACTACGCCGACCGGCTGGATTTTGAGAGGCGAGATCCGGCTGGTCAATTGACCGGCAGGGAGGAACGACCAGACGTGCTCCAGATACTAATGGATAATGGACTCAAAGTTAATATAAACAAATGTGAGTTCTTGAAAGATCAGATGGAATTTTGTGGTCATGTCATTGATAAAACTGGACTTCACGGGGGCGGAGTGGACTTCTGGTGGGTGCAGTCGCATTCTGAAGAGCTCTCCGACTTTTTCTTTAATGTTTGTGGTTTTCTGCGACTGACCCTCGGGCAATCTACATCTCGGGCGAACGGAACCCTGCTGGCCCAGCATCATTATCCTGAACTGAGGTTTAAGGGCTTCTTGGCGACATCTGAGAGGATTTTGCGAGCTGCGGCCTACTTTCGCAGCCTATACCTGGCGGCCATTTTTCAGGCACTTCTCCCGTACCGTGCTACGTTCCGTATGGCAGCGTTACCTGGATACCTCCACACCCATGGGTAGAAAGTTGGGCAAAAAGCCCCAATCACCAGAAGGCCCCACCGCAGAGAGACATTTGGGATTCCATGGGGGAAACCCGATGGAGGCGACATGATTCCCCACAGACTTACCTGTCTCCAACGGTGAGCTCCTAGGAGGGTGAGGACACTTATTGGTCGGAGTCCTCTGTGGCAGCAAGGTGGACACCTTGGAAATTTGAGATGGTGAAGCAGACGGCGGACGTCCCTTGTGCTCCAAAGTTGGAGGTGGCACGTACGCTCACTGTAGCACCTGGGCCCTCTGGTGACACGGTGGTGGTACATTCGGTTGCACACAAAGTACAGGAGGGCCCCAGCCTTTTGCCCCTTACGGAGGGTGCCATTCGACGCCTGCTGGGAGAGACACTCGAGGAAATGCAGACGATTTGGCGAGCGGACTTTGCGACCCTGTCGTCGGAAATGGTGTCTGTTAAGGGGTGGCTGACAGCTGTGGAAACGCGAGTGGAGGAGACAGAGGCGTCACAGCCTCTCCTCAAATGGAGTCCCTCAAAGCCCAGGTGTCGTTGCTTACTGGAGCGGTGGAGGCCGCAGAGACCCGTCACCGCAGGAAAAAATTTACGAATTAGGGGGATCCCTTAAACGGACGCCACTGACACCTTGCTGACATTTGTCAATTGATTTGCGTGCATGTTCTGGGGTCACCGACCGGAACTCTTATTTTGAGGCATGCCATCCGGCTGCGGAAAGCGGCAACAGCCCCCGGCATACTCCCGGTGTGACGTGCTCGCCTTTGCCTCGGAAGAAACGGACAAGCGTCGCCTAATGTCGTCCCTGTTGCCCGGGCTTCAATACCTTTTGAGGAACTTTCTCTGGTGCTCTTCAATGATCTGCCCATTTTGACGCTGATAGCTCGGCGGCAATGTCGAGAGATCACAGCTTTTTTGAGGGGCGGTGGGGTGCGTTATCACTGGGGAGTGGCGGGTACTTTGTATGTTTGCCAACATAATTTGTCACACTTGGTGTCCTCCCCTTAAGAAGCCTGGTGCCTGTTATATTCCCTGAGCCTTTCTTCTGCCCCAATGCCTCCTGGCCTTGACCCTTGAGGTCCCTCTCCTAATTTGATGGTCCCGGGCTAGATTTTGGGGACTGTGTTTTTGCGTATACGTCTGATTATACGTCTGAGAGGCTTGATTATTCAATATTGTTGTCCTCCCTATTTTTAGTTCCTTTTTTCTGTGATTTTGGCAATATTGCCCCTTCTGGTTCTCTTAATTATAGTAGTTATTTTTGCTGTATTATTGTTTTCGGCGTAGTTTTTGACTGTGAACAGTTTTCGCGTATCTTTTGTGGGGACTTACTACCTTGATAATTTTTTTTGCCTTTTATGAGACTTGTATGCCCCTGCCTGGGGTCACTCTAGCAGGGACTCTGTATGCTCTTTATATCATTATGTGATTCGCAGGCTGACATATTGTGGTCTTGCAAGGCAACTTATTTTTATTTTAGTTTATATTCCTGCTTGTTTTATGTGTCTGCAAAATTTAAAATAAAGAATTAAAAAAAAAAACTGGACTTCACACCGCTGGTGAGAAACCAAAGAATGTAACTCCGCTGCGCTCTAATTTAGGGCTGTTGAACTACTATAAACAAATTTTTGCCCAATTTAGCCCATACCTTGTTTCCGCTGCATAGGCTTTTGGAAAAACAACAAAAATGGAAATGGAGAGAGCCCTGCTCGGCTGCTTTTAAAGCTTCAAAGGAACTAATATGCAGCTCCAGAGTCTTGGTTCACTATGATTTGTCTAAACCACTGAGTATTGCCTGTGATGCTTCCCCTTATGGGCTGGGGGCTGTGCTGTACCATTTCATGCCTGAAAGTACAGATTGACATGTAGCTTTAGCTTCTCGCTCCCTCACCCCAGCTGAAGGCAATTATTCACAAATTGACAAGGAGGCTTTAGCGATAAAAAGGAAGAAAAATGTGGCTAAATTAAAATTGCTGCCCCTTGGCTTGCCTATGCCACTTATGCTAGTATTTAATATGAAACATACAATGCAAAAAGAATTTATTGAAAAAAATATATAAAAAAAAAAAAAAAGTGTCCATGTGTGAATTGTGCAAACCAGACTGGTAAATCCACCAATAAACCACCCTGTTCAAAAATAAGGTCTACAAATATTGTTTGCTGGAAAAGGCAAAACAGAAAACCATCATTGAATAAACCCCAATGGGCTGAGGTCTGTTTTGAAAAAGCAACAGAATGATACATATTAGGAGAGACCCAAAATTCGTACATATACAAGATATCCAAAGTGTACGGTTACGTAACATAAGTCAAACACATATATGGTTGGGATCTCCTATTAAAAAGGTACCCGACTCTATAGGGACATAGAAGTAAATCACAATAACGTTAACTGAATACACTCTCATAGATACGCAAATATATGGGCACCCTGCATAGGGATATGGTCCGCCTACTAGTATTGTTTATTGGTGGATTTACCAGTCTGGTTTGCACAATTCACACATTGACATGGATTATGTAATTTAATATATATTTTTTTCAATAAATTATATTTGCATTGTAGGTTTCATATTAAATACTATCATAAGTGGCATAGGCAAGCCAAGGGGCAGCAATTGTAATTTATCCACATTTTTCCTTCCTTTTTTACTACTAATCTGAGGTTTAATCCTATATGTGCTGGTATAAACTCCCTAGTCCTTTGGATTTTTTGTCCCTAATTTCTGGCTTTAGCGATAATTTGGGAACTGAAGAAGTTTGACTTTTACATTTATGGCCGATCTTTTACGCGGTTGACGACCATAAGCCGCTATTGGTAATATTTAATCCTACAAAGATTATTTGTCAGACTACGGCCGCTCGTCTTCAAAGGTATGCTTTACTGCGGAGGGTTTATCAGTATGAAATCTGATACAGGCCCAATGATAAACATACAAATGCAGATGCGCTTTCACGCCATCATCTTCCACTCTCCACCTATTATGTTCGGGCTTCGACACCTTCCATTTACTTTAGCAAAACACTGACTGCTGTTGAGATAGACTGGTAAGGATACCGATCTTCAAGAGGTCATGTCTTCTGTACAACATGGTTGGCCATTTCAAACTTCTTCACGTCTCTGACATTTTTCACTCCAGGAATCTTGAACTGTCAGTCAGAGAGGGACGCTTGCTATGGGGAGAGCTATGTGCAGAAAACCACATTACAAATTTTGCATGAAGGGCATCCAGGAATAGTCCAGATGTGTCCCGGATTCCCCACGGATATACGAAAACAGATCCCTGTACACAGAGTTACCCTATATCCTCTGATCATTAGAGTGGTTGGTTAGATAGAAAATAAACCCCACAAAGGGCTAGAAAACGGACAATTTTATTAAATCGATACAACACTGAAACAATGACGTCTAATAAAAAACATGTAAATGTGGATTGAAACGGCTCTTAATGAAAAAATATTAATAGGTTTCCAATGATTGTTATCCAGCGGATATATAATAGGACTGAAGGTCGGTATACAGAAGATAAAAGAAGGTTTGGAAAGAGAAATATGTATACTCCCTATGAATTAATATAATCCTGAAAATGCCTTTTGATAACATGCTAATAAAATTAGTCATCACAGAATTATTGGGTGGAAATAAGGTGTATCAAGAACCACCGTTAATTAGGAGGATAGATAAATAATAGGCTGACTAATTACCTAGTCTATAATCCGATGGTGGATATCACTTGTCACAGCTGTGCGGAATAGATGAACGGTATAAATTAGTACATCAGTTAAACGGTTAGATCGAATGTACGGCGAACCTGTCACCAAAGGCTTAATATGTAATTGACAGTTATAACCAGGGCTGATAATTATTTAGACCTCCTTTAGAGATAACTAGGATTCTAAAAAATCATTCACAAAAAAGAAGATCAATAGTAGACAGCCAGACAATTGGTTGACCAATTGGCGAAACAGCCAGATAAGTAACAGTATTTTAGGAATACATAGTGACAGCCATCTGAGAAATTAGTCTCATAGAAATGTGGAGGAATGAGATAACACGCTCATAAAGACAGTAGCGGGGATAATACGTATTAGCGATAGGAGACAATCATTAGTCATTAAAGATAGTAATGACCAAAAACCCTTATCATACTGGTTGTTATCAATAAATTCCCTACACTCAATTGATCATGAGACCTATCGCTTACACAATAAGATATAATTAGGCTCGAGACAAAAAGGATCAATTGAAGGTAGGAACCCACAGGCTGTGTGAATATCTTATCTATACATCGGTGGTTCGAGCCACCTACGTTACCGCCAATTGTAAATAGATAGGGAGTAGGAGCAGAAAAAAGAAAGAGTAAGGTTCAGACAATCTGTTAAAAAATAGGCATAGCTCTCAACGCGTTTTGCTGTTTAACACAGCTTCATCAGGAGTGAGAGGACCCCCCTTCCCCTACCTCTATAAGTAGTGGTCTCAGAGTAAATTAACATGCATCTGTATGAAATGACTTGTAAAACCTCAGTTCCGGAGTTGCGTGCGCAACCATTTGTTATGCTAATTTGACTCGTTGGGTTGTTGCTAGGATACCCGGTTTAAAATATATGACACAGAAAAATATGTGCCAATAATTCGGGTGTGAGCAAGATGATCATGTATGCCAGTTTTTATACTAAAGCATCTGAACTGGCATATCGATTAATCGGCAGATCAACATTATTTTGATTTACCGGGTACGCCGTGATGTAGTACATAGAGGTAGTAATTGACATAAATTAAAGGATAGAACAAAAGCGTCAATATAAGACAGAAGAAATAACTGTCGATCAAATACAAATAAGATAAACATAGACACTAGCTTTTGTACTGGTAACTCCGGAATTGGGTATAATGTATTTAACTTATAAATCCAAAAAGTTTCTCTTTTTTTCAAGATTTTATCGAGGTCACCTTTTCGGGGACCTAATTTGACTTGCTCGATTGGTAACAGAACCAGCATGTGATGCCTTTAAATGTCGTGCAACAGGAGTATCTTTAGGATATTTGACTGATCTTAGATGTTCTAAGATACGTGTTTTTAGTGGGCGAATAGTCTTGCCGACATATATTAGTCCACATTCACATATCAGTTGGTATACTACTCCTTGTGATTTGCAGTTAAAGAATTGTTTAATTGGGAAGTTTGATGATCCATTATAATTTTGAACTATTTTAGACTCTTTCATAACATGTGGGCAAGCTTTCAATTTCCACAGCGATATGTACCTTTAATATTCATAGACAGCCAAGTATTGGGTTGTTTCTTAGGGGTACTAAAATGTCTGTGTATCAATTTATCGCCAATGTTAATGTTTCTTCTTGCGGTCATTGCTGGTTTGGGTTTCAGTACTTCTTTGAGATGTGTATCTTCGGTTAAAATTGGCCAGAAACGTTCTAGGATGTCTCTGATAGAGTTCCATCCTGTGTCATAACTTCCTATGACACGGATCACTTTTTCGTAATTTTTCTGTTTGTTTTTTTAAAGCAAATTAGTTCGATTGGAATTTAATGTGTGTTGATATGCTTGTTTCAATGTACGATTAGGATAGCCTTTTTGCTTAAACCAAAGTTTTAATATTTTAGCTTTGTCTTTGAATTCATCAAGTGCATGTCCGTCTGAGTCTCAGATACTGACCGGTTGGTATACCCTTTTTTAGGGGTAGTGGATGGTAGCTTGACCATGTCAGAAAGCTGTTCGTAGCTGTAGGTTTTCTGTAAAGCGTTGTTATGATTTTATTGTCATCTGTATTAATTGTTATGTCAAGGAAATTTAAAGTATCAGTATTGATTTCACTAGTGAAAAATAGATTAAAATTATTTGAATTGAGATATTGAATGAAGTCTTGACATTTTTCACTAGTATTACATCTCTCACTGTATCTCTTCCAGAAAAAAATATGTTGATTAAAATTGACAATATTTTTATGGAAGACTATGGATTCCTCCCAGTATCCCAAATACAAATTTGCGTACGTGGGGGCACAAGGTGTACCCATCGCTGAGCCTTGGCATTGCAGATAGTATTTACCTTCAAAGAGAAAATAGTTGTGGGTGAGTATGAATTTTAGAAGATCCAAAATAAAGCAGATAATTTTTTTGGAAAAATTGTCATTTCTTTGAAGGTACATCTCGACATGTTTAAGGCCTTGCTCATGACGGATACTGCTGTACAAGGATTCAACGTCCAATGTACACAATAATGATTGAGGTGGAAGATGGAACTCGTCTAGAAGGGCTAGAGTGTCCTTTGAATCCTGAAGAAAGGAAGGCAGATTCGAAACAAATGGACGTAAAATTTTGTCAATGAAAACACTGATGTTTTGCATAAGGCTATCATTTCCTGATACTATTGGTCTAGCTGGAGGTGGCATCTTTCCTTTATGAACCTTTGGTAATGTATAGAAGGTAGCGATTGTAGGGGATTTTGGTTGCATTAATTCAAATTCCTCCTTAGAGATTAGAACGTCTTTTAACCCTCTAAACAATAAATTTTCTAACTTTTTAGAGTAATTTAACGTTGGATCACTAGGTAAGATGGTATAAGTCTTTGTGTCCTGTAAAATTGATAGTCATTGATCGATATACTTCAGTATTCATAAGGACGATATTACCTCCTTTATCTGATCTTTTTATGACCAGGTTTTCAATATCGGCTAGTTCTTTCCAGGCTTTTCTTTCGTGTATTGTTAAATTATCGGGAATGGAAGCACATACTCGTTTCGAGTCTATTTTTTCAATCTCTTTACAAACCATTTTGCAAAACATATCAATATTGCTGTAATCACTGATATGTGGGGTGAAATTACTCTTTTTCTTAAGATCTGTATGGTTTGCTATATTTCTTTCTTTCTCATTCTCTCCTAATAAATCTATTAGGATAGTAAGACAGTTCATGTCAGATGGTAGAAGCCCATATATTTTAGCTGTATTTTCCAGTCGTATTCTGTGGAATTTATGTCAAGCAAGTTTCCTTACAAAGAGATGAACGTCTTTGGTCCAGGTAAAGCTGTCAAAATTAGGACGGGGTACAAAGGAAAGTACTTCTCCTTTGTTTGCACTCCATTTTTATACAATATTGCTCTATGTGAGTCGTTTTATATTTTGAGGGACACATAGAATGGTAACTCTGTAAGGAAACCACACTTCTGAGCCATGGGATGCAGCAGAAGGAACCACTAACAGGACAAGAAGCGCCAACTCCGGCACATCTTTCTTTCACCCGTCTTAAGACTTTGTATGGGCCAATGTAACAAGGTGCCATTTTCATGGAGGGGACTAGAAGTTTGATATGCTGGGTGGACAACCAAACCTTGTCACCGACTTGGTAAACTGGTGCCTGCCTCCTGTGTCTGTTTTAACCTTCTGAATTGCACTGCTTTTTTCGAGTACCTCCTTGACTGTCGTCCAGGTTTCCCTTAAAGACGTTCAGTGCTCATCCAAGGCAGGTATGGCAGAAAACTGAAATGTGGAAGGAAGCATAGGGGGGGTTGTATCCATAAATGATATGGAAAGGCAAACGACCTGTACTCTCGCTGACGGTTTTATTGAGTGCATATTCAGTCCACGGTAAAAGACCAGACCAGTTATACTGCCTTTCAGACACAAAACACCAAATATACTTTTCTGCATTTCGGTTCGCCCCTTCAGCTGCTCCGTTAGGCCGAAGAGAAGGCCAAAGTTATCCCCATGTTGGTGCAGAATCCGTTCCAGAATCTGGATAAAAACTGAGTACCCCTGTCGGATACTCTACCCTGTGGCACTCCATGAAGACCTACAACATTTTGTACGAAAATGGGAACGAGGTCAGCTGCAGAAGGCAATTTCGGCAGCGGGACGTAGTGCCCCATCTTAGAAAACCTATCAATGATGGGGAGTATCACCGTATTCCCTTGTGAACTGGGTAAGTCTACTATAAAGTCCATTGCCAAATGTGACCATGGGTGTTCTGGAATGGGCAATGGGTGAAGTAAGCCTACTGGCATAGTCTTGGACTTTTGTTTCTCATTCATACGTCACACACGGCTACATATTCCTTTATGTTTTCGTAATGTGGGCCACCAAAACGACCTACTTATGTTAGATATGGTTTAGGTAATACCCATGTGACCCGACAGCTTAACATTATGAAATAGAAACATCAAGTGATCCCTCTCTGTTTCAGGTACAAAGAGCTTAGCTGGAGGCTTCCTCTCAGGGGCTGTACCTTGAATCCCCTGAAGCCTTTCCAAGAAGGGTGAAGATACCTCAAGGTAAGTGGAAGCGAGAATACGTTCCTAGGGAATGACGGGATGTTTGTCTTGTAGGTTTTGTTCATACGTCTCATATTGTCTAGATAAAGCATTTGCTTTTGTATTCCTTGACCCAGGTCGGTATGTGAGAACATAATTGAATCGGGATAGAAACAGAGACCAACGTGCTTGCCTGGAGTTCAGGCGCTTGGTGTCACCGATATAGGTGAGATTTTTATGGTCGGTGATGATTATAAGAGGATCGCTGGAACCTTCCAGTAAATCTCTCCATTCTGCTAAACCAGAAATCACAGCTAACAATTCTGTTTCCTATATCATAGTTCCTTTCGGCTGGAGACAACTTTCGGGAATAGAACCCACAAGGATGTAACGGTTTGTCGTGTGCCTCTCTGGGACAAGACTGCACCTATGCCAATCTCTGAAGCATCAACTTCTAACTGAAAAGGCTTTTTGGGATCTGTATGTCTTAACACCGGGGCAGTGGTGACTTGTTTTAAGGCTTCAAACGCTTATTCCGCTTGTAGGGTCCATTTTTGATTACAGCTCCCCTTCCTTGTCATAGCGGTCAGGGGAGATGCCATAGCAGAGAAATTCTTTATAAATCTTCTATAGTAATTTGTGTATCCTAAGAAACGTTGGATTGCCTTCAACCCCTGAGGCAAAGGCCAGTCTATGATGGCAGACAGTTTCTTAGGATCCATTTGAAAACCCTCCAGACCAATAATATAACCAAGGAAATGCACCGTAGAAATGTCGAACAAACATTTTTCTAATTTGCAATAGAACCCATTCTCCAATAACTTTTTAATACCAATCTCACATGCTTGTGATGGGCTGTGATGTCAGAGGAATAGATAAGAATGTCATCGAGGTAGACTATGACAAACACCTGCAAAAAGTCTCTGAGGGTATCATTGATCAAATCCTGGGACACTGCGGGAGCATTACAAGATATTCATAGTGTCCACTTCGGGTGTTAAATACAGTTTTCCATTTGTGACCCTTCTGTATACGAGCTAGATTGTAGGCACCTTGCAGATCTAGTTTAGAATATACCTGGGCACCCTTGAGACGATCGAAGATCTCGGAAATAAGAGGGATAGGATATGCATTTCACAGTTATTCTATTCAAACCTCTGTAATCAAAGGTAATCGAAGGTCCCCCTCTTTTTAATTTAAAAAGAGTCAGCAAAGGGTGTCCAATCCAAAAATCAGAAAGAATCCTCATAACGTAGGCCGAAAACTAAACAAAATATGGTCATCAGGGGACAGGTCCTCTCAGCATGGCGCAGACCGGGGATGAGGACATCGAGGGACAGACTACCTCAGCCCGTATCGAGCCAGAAGACAGCGAGGTAAGCAGCATCAGTCCCATAGTCCTGGTGCTTTGACATCTCCCCTGTAACTCCAACTCCCTTCACAGCGCGCGGTAGGTCAGAAGCCTCTTCAAACTGCAGGCCCCAGGGAGATAGCGCAGGCAGGCTGGCGACTCCTGCAGACACCCAGACCTCATAGGCTGCTAGAATGCCACCGCCGCATGGGTCACAGAGCTCCCCCCTCAAGCAAAAGACCCAGGGACAGCTCCACATTCGGGCTGCCAGGACCAGCATCCCATCCCACGTTGTCCTCGGGTAGCAGTTCGTCGTCCATGGATCCAGGAAGGATGGACATCTCAGGCTCAGACTCTCTTGCGATCTGTCGCGTCCCGCAGGCCTGCAGCACGGCCATCATACGACACCAAGTACCCCTTGTAAGTGGGCTGTCATCGTCCCCTGACAGCAGCGCCAGGCACTCATCTAGGCCCCTCAGCACAGCTGCCCCCCTGTCAAAGGGGGGAGAAAAGCCTCTCTGCAGGTCACCAGCACCCTCACCCACCATCTCCGCATCATAGCCATCAAATTCAGCCAGGAGATGTGGGTCCTCCATCTACGCAGTCTGTATCGAAGGTCTCTGCAGGGGATGAAGTCGGCAAGGAGGAAGGGAAGTTTCAGCGAGGGATCCGCGAGGAACCAGGCTGCAAAATGGCCGCTGCCAAAATACCACAGACAGCTTCAGCGTCCAGGACACGAGTCTCTGGTTCGGAGGGGGGGACTAAAGGCTCTGGACAGGTACACCCTATGGCCAGCCACAGAGGGACCACAGCAGGGAAAATTGGCAGAAAAATCCAGCCCAAAACCCCCCTTCACAGGGGAGTTCAAGATGGAGCACCACCAGACATATCTTCTCACATCCACGCTAGCCACGCCCCCTCTTTTTCGATACAAAAATAAACTGGCCCCTGCTGGAGAAGACGAGCGTCTGATAAAACCCCTGGCCAGATTGTCACATATGTACTCCTCCATTATTTTGTTCTCCTTTTGTGACAGAGGATAAACGTGCCCCTTGGGAGGCACGGTACCAGGAAGGAGTTCTATTGCACAATCATGTGGGTGGCAATACCTCGGCGTTGGTTTTAGCAAACACCTTCAGATCCTTGTACCACTCTGGTACCTCGGTGGACAAAGGAGGAACGGTAGCTACGTTCAAACTGCCAACCAAATAGACCATACCCAGCCACTTTGCCCAACAATGTGGTCCCCATGACTTGACATCCCTCTGAACCCAATCCACTACAGGGTTTTGTATAGACAACCAAGGAAACCCGAGTACTATGGGACAAGTGGGAGATTCAGTAACTTGAAATGTTATAGTCTCGCTGTGGAGAATACCTGTGGTCTTGCATATTGGTACAGTGTCATGAGTAATCATGGGAGTAGATAAAGGGTTGCCGTTGATAGCCTCTACAAGGAGAGGGAACTCCCTTTCTACCAATGGTACAGAGTGTGTGGAAGCAAACAAAACATCCATACAATTTCCTGCAGCCCCAAAGTCAAGAAACCCCTCCGTCTTAATATTGAATAAATCCCATGAGAAGGATATCGGTAATATTACTCTAGATATTTTGTTTTTTCAATCATTCCAATGGAGGTGGTGGTTAAGAACGTCTTAAATACCTTCCCTTTTTGGTTTGTGCCTGACTGGGGCGTCAAGGGCATTGTAGACGAAAGATGATCCAGCTCAATAAAAACATAAACCACGTTGCCTCCTGTATTGTCTCTCCTCCTCGGATATGCCAGTTCCGCCTATCTGCATAGGCTCAGACTAAGGAAGTTTCACCCTGACATGGGAGCAGGAGGAGGTGGGTTAGGAGGGAGAGTGGGTATAGCGGGAAGAAGCCTTCTAGGGCTCTCCCTTACATGCCTTCTCTCACGTATCTGGTCATCAAGGGAGATACATAAATCAATCAACTCGCTAAGTTTCTCTGGCAATTTCATGGGGGCAAGCTCAAACACTAATGAGTCAGAAAGACCTTCTGTAAATGCCAGTACCAAGGACTCCTTTGTCCACCTTACGTCTGAGGCTAGGGTTTTGAACTCAATGGCATAATCTGATACCCAACGGTTACCTTGTTTAATACGGAACAAGGCACGACAAACAGTTTTAGTCCTTCTGGTAGGGTCGAAAGTGTTTCTTAATTCATGTACGAATTCTTCGTAATCATAAAATCACATGTGCTTTACTTTCCCATAAAAGGTGTAGCCCAAAGCAGAGCTTTATCAGTTCGGTGATTAATAAGGTAGCCCACCTTAGCCCTTTCTGACAGAAACCTGGGTTTAATTCAAATAGATGTCCAGCTGGATTAAAAACCCCAGACACAACCCAGAAGTACCGTAGTAATGTACTGGTGCCTCCATGCTTACTCGTGGCCTATCAGGAGCAAGAGGAGCCCCCTGAGTAGGTATAGGAGCAGGGGAGGTAGCAGGTACTCCACCTTGAGGAGCCATAAGAGTCTGCAGAGCGAGAGCTATTTGGTCCATGCGATGGCTCTGCTCCTCTTGTTCTGCTGCCAATTTAGCCAATAGAGTGGGCAACTCCGCGGGATCCATAAAGCGCTGTCATAATGTCACGGATTCCCCACGGATATATGAAAACAGATCCCTGTATGCAGAGTTACCCTATATCCTCTGATCCTTAGAGTGGTCGGTTAGATAGAGACCGTATATGAAAATAGACAGAAACATATATATATATATATATTTATTTATATAACCAGGGATCAGATATCTGAATAAATAAGGATACAGAACCAGGGGTCAAAACACCAGAGTATATGATTTCCAGAGCCAGAGGTCAAAACACCACAGTAGTTGATTGCCAAAGCCAGAGGTCAAAACACCAGAGTAGTCGATTGACAAAGCCAGAGGTCATACACAACAATGAATTAGTTTGAGAACGCTTTGAGCACTGAGGGAGTGTGAAAACACGACAGCACGCTGGTCTGGATTGAGTGAAGGACTTATATACTGGATCGCCACTTTTCCCAACGCGCCCCGCCTCTCTGAGCGTCATGTGATCGGCGGCGGCGTGCATTGCATCCAGCGCTCCGCCAGTGAGCAGCGTGGAGGAGGCTGCCGGGCGCCGGAGGTACATGACAGGATTAAACAAAAAACCAGGGGCCATGTATGGTGGCCAAGTTTGGATGAGGATATCGGCAACTATGTTGCAGCCTGTTCAGGATGTGCCCAGGCTCAGAGATTCTATCCTAGGGGTGCAGTACAGCCCTGCCTTTGACCTCTTAACCCATGGGAGAGATTTTATATGGACTTTGCAGGACCAGTGAATGGACAGATGTTCTTAGTGGTGGTGGATGCACATTCTAAGTGGTCTGAAGTGACATTACTGCCCGAGGCTACAATTGATGCCACCATTGATGCCCTAGAGAAGCAGTTTGCGACATTCGGATTGGCTAAGACACTAGTATCTGATAATGGGCCACAATTATTAGCTCAGAAATTTCAAAGTTTTATTAAGGATCATGGTAGCCAACATCTCCGTACAGCTCCTTAGCATCCGACTACCAATGGTCTAGCTGAAAGATTTGTCAAGTCTCTAAAAGGATTTTTAAGGAGTACTGTGACAAACCGTAAAAACTTACCTCAACAACTCCAACAATTATTGTTGCAGTACAGAAACACAACTCATCCAACCACCGGCCAGCTACCAGCAGTTTTGATGTTTGGCAGACCACTCAGGACCAAGTTTGACCCTCCTTGTCCGGTTGCAATAAGTCTAACGGACATCTCACAAGAACGAAGTCATGTACAGAAACTGCTGGAAAAGATGTAGCATGTAAAGTCCTCGTGCACATCCAATATAGGGGATCCAGTCTGGATACGGATGTATAGAGGGCCAAACCGTTGGTCTACGGCAGTGATTCCAAGGTTTTGGGATTCCTCACCTATGAGGTTAGCATGGCCAATGGTATGCACACCAAAAGACATTCAGCCCAGCTATGGCCCAGACCACTTTGGACAAACAACTGAATGATCAGGCTGAAGAGTCCAAGGAAATGGATATATGGATGGGGGTCTGGCATGATAATGGAGATGTGTTTTCACAAGAAGAGGATTGTGCCCTTCCTAGGGAAGAAATAGATGGTGGTCATCTCAGTGAAGCAGATTCCACTTCACATGATCTTGCTGGAAATGTCAGTTTAGCTTGGAATCAAAGAGTCCGGCATCCTCCAGAACGCTAGCAAGCTCCAGAGACCCATTGAGGGATTTCCACCGGAGGAATAAAAGCAACCCAACCCTTCTAGATTGTGAGTTCCTACGGGAATAGGGCCTTCATCTCCTCCTGTACTGTTTGTCAAATGTTGTTCAATGTATTGTAACCCTGTCTATACTGTGCCTATTGTACAGCGCTGCGGAATATGCTGACGCTTTATAAATAAAGAATAATAATAATAATAAATGCGGAATCACAGATGCTATGTGAACCGAAAGCACAGATTACAGAACGAAAGTCCGGAGGGTCTGAAAGATACACAGACTTGTAATGGAAAACAGGGTTTTCCTTTTTTTTTTGTTATGTTTTTGTTTTCTTAAGAAAAGGGAGGAGGTGTGTTGTGCTGACTGCCAATGGGGGAAGTTGGGTGTTTCTTTTGGTGGTTGGCTGTTGACAGTTGGTCATCCATTTTGTCTCCCAATTGAGGGCTGACTAAAGACGCAGCCAGTTGCAGTTATAGAGAACCGGTATGCTTAGATGTTAATAAACCTATCAATGAAAATCCAAGACGTCTCGTATTATCCAGAACACTACACCACCTAGGGAGAGTCGTATGTCGGGGAGATGGAGGCTGAGCCGAATTAAGGTTATTTTTTTTATTTTTTAATGAATCAAATCATCTAAACCAAAAATCTTTAAGTGCACATGTCTACATTATTCCTTTTACGTGAAGCTTTTATATGCAACGCATTTCCCCTTTCCTTAATATTAAATAATTCGCTAAACTTTAGAAAAGACTGTCATGGCCACCTGGGCGCTGTCACGGCCTGGACCCCCTGATCCTCTGACACCTCCTTTTTGTTGCCATTTTTTCCATGTCCTGCATTCTGTATGCAGGTTCCAGGACTTTGTTTTGTTTTTGTGTTTTTTTTTTTCCTTTTTTCCTATGCACGGTTCTGGACTTTGATTTGTTTGGTATTCTGAACCTGATCCATCACCTGCACCTCATACAGCCTGATCTGACCTGCTCATAAGGAAGCTACGCCCCTGGTCCCACGCTTCCTGATTGAAGTCTCCAGTGACGTTACCAGCCTTGCCTTGAATAGACCTGAGTTCCTGATCTCCTCCTGAACCCTTTGCCTGGATCCCCTCTGAACATTGGACATTCCTGATTTTTCCCTCTGCTTTGCACCATCAATCTCCGGTATCCTCCATTGCCCTGTTTTCCCCTGCTTTCCTATGCTTGTATTTACTTGTGTACCAGACCCTTGCTAGACCTTGACCATCCTGTTTCTATATCCTATTGTACTTTCGCTTAGAGATCGTGTATCAGACCCTTGCTAGACTTTGACTATCCTATTGCTTGCTTCCATTTGTACCTTCGCTTAGAGATTGTGTTGTCAGGGTTCCCCTTCTAGTTATTTTTCTGTTTATCCTGCCTCCTAGTACCTCCCTTCTTGATTATTTCTGTTCTTATTAAACCCTTTTTTGCCCTGTAACCTGTCTGCTGCATATTCACTGCATATTGGGCTCACACCCATACTCCTGCGCACCCATGCCAGACCTCACCCTTGACAAAGACTTACAAAATCAATGCAAATTTAATTGATGAATGTCTAGTTTTAGCGAATATAATTAGAAAATTCAGTTGACTGTAAGGGACTCCGGTCAGGATCAGACCGCCATCTTAATCCCAGGCAGCCATCTTGTTCAGAACTTTGGTTCACGTGAATGTAAATAGCAAATATTAGCTCAATTAGGTTTAGCTTGCATAGATTCTCTGGAATTCTTTAAACAGGCAGATCAATTAAGTTATCAAGATCCGGGCAGATGCTGGCACGGAGTGACAGGATGGAAAAGTAGTTACATCAAGGTCAGAAAGCTAGGGCCTGAACAAAGAGAGATGTGAAACCAGACGGGGACTTATCTAAAGTATACAATAAACAAGTCCCAGGGAGGGAGGCACAAGCAGGATCTAGGAGAGCGTTAAATTATCAACTTGTCAAAATACTGTGAAAGCTGCCAATTCAATGTCAATGTGTGGAATGTCTTTGTATTCAGTGAAGGGAGGTACAGACCCACGTGGGGTGGGATAGTGTCACCGTGGGGTGGGCTAATTGGGATGTACCTAATTATCTATTCCTTGTATAAAACACTATGTTTCAATGTAAGGGGGTCTCAGTCTTTGCGATTCAATCCTGGCTGAGCGGTGACGTCACAATAAAGTTCGCCTTTCCTGAAGAGACTCATGTCCAGTCAGTCTTTGTCCGCGCCGGCCCGGTCTTCTCCCGAAAGAGCCAGGTGGATTCCGGTAACAGACCACTAATAAAAACATGTTCTTTTGACTCAAGACATCTGCTGAACTTTGTAAATTGTAACACATCTCCAAAACCACTGCATATAATTACTTTTAGTGTATATATATATTGGGTTTATTATTAAGGAAAACACTGATCTGTTTCATTATAATTCATGATGCTACCTTATTAAGGAACAAAAAAAAAATGATGTACTGATGTACTGGATTTATATACCGATAAACAGCACTGATAAGCAGCATCAGCTGTGAAATTCATAAAGTCAGTAAAACATAATGTAAACTTCAAATGGATTCACAGACTGCTAATTTAACCACTGAAGATGGTTAATAAAAATTTAATTAGCCAAACTTTGAAAATGATTTTCGTTGAGAAAACCTTGCAGAATGTTTTTCTGAAATACCTTGTAAGAGTGGCGCAGCAAGTGAACACTTTCTTCTCTTGCACCCTATGGAAAAAAAACAAAAAACATTACATTAGTTTGAAAATAGTACAGAAAATATTACAAGAACTGTTTAACATTTGTTAAGGTAGAAGATATTCAGAGAAATAAAACAAATTTAAATGAGACAAAATACAAGTACTAACTGGGTCTTATAGTAACAGTTGAATTTATAAGAAATTAGGTTACTAATAATAATAAAAACCACAGTCCCTTCTTATAAATTCCACTCTGAAACAGTGTTGTAAAATACGAAAAGTTAAAATAAAGAGTGGCTGAAAAATTCCAAGCTTTCCCATAGGTTTGTAAAAGTTGCAGGCCATTTCACGTGGTCCAAAAACAGTAAAGGTGGTTGTTTCACCGTTTATCCATCTTTTACCAGTGATTTACATGTATGTACTGTATGTATTGGTATAGCAAAACCTCCAGTTTTTATTGTTACTTAGCTTGACTTTTCCATAACAGCCAATATAATTAGCAGAAATCAGCATGGAATTATGAAACACAGATCATTTCAGACTAACCTAATTGCATTCTATAGGGTAGTAAGAAGTATAGATCAGGGGTTGCATAGGATGTGATTTACTTGGATTTTGCTAAAGCCTTCAACACAGTTTCACACAAGAGTTTACTATTCAAATTAAGAAAAATCGGTCTAGATGAAAATTCTTGGATAGAACACTGGCTAAAAGACAGTTTTTTATAAAGCGCTAACAAGTTCTGTAGTGTTGTACAATGGGAGGCAGAACAACAAATATACATAGAGGTTAAACACACAGAACATTAGTAGGAGAGAAGACCCTGCTCAAAAGCTTACAATCTAAGAGGAGAGGGGTGACACACTAAGCAAGGGTAAATCGAGAATAAGAAATAGCGGGATGCATGTGGACTGGGTGGGAAGATGGAGTAAGAAATGAACAGAGGGGTATTAGGGAGTGAGATGATGGGCTTCTCTAAAGTAATGTATTTTCAGAGAATTCTTGAAAGACTGGAGAGACGGGAAGAACCTGATGGTGCAGGGGAGGGAGTTTCATAGATAGAGGGCAGCTCGGGACAAGTCCTGAAGGCGAGAGTTGGGGTGCGGGTCCGAAGAGATGATAACATCATTTCATTGGCAGAGCGAAGTGGTCGGGATGTACCTGTTAATAAGGGGTGAGTTGTAGGCAGGGGCGCTGTTATGGAGAGCTTTGTACGTGAGCACCAATATCTGGAACTGGATTCTAAGGGAAACAAGGAGCCAGTGTAGAGATTGACAAAGGGGCAAGGTGCGGAAGGTGAGGTGGAGGAGTCTGGCAATGGCATTCATAACAGACTCTAGAGGGAGAATCTGGGATCTTTTAAGGCCAGAGAGAAGGAGGTTACAGTAGTCAAGGCGGGAGATAATAAGAGCTTGGGTGAGCATTTTTGAGTCCTGATTAAGACAGGGACGGATGCGTGCAATGTTTTTTAGGTGGAAGTAGCGGATTTGGTTAGCGACCAAATGTGAGGCGTGAAGGAGAGATCATCTAGTCTAGGAGGACAGAGGCAACAAGTCTGTGAGGTAGAAGTAATAGTGGCATCGTTCACCTGAAGTGAAATGGGTGCAGGAATGTTCGTTTCAGAAGTTGGACTGGTGGGGATCGAGGAGAGAGATAGCAGCGAGATAACCAGTGAGCTGGTTATAGACCAGGGACACCATTACATTCTTGGTGCTAACGTTTGCGCTCACCTGAGTGAGTGTTAACGTTAGCCGTAGTGGCCCTAGAGCAGGCCACGACATTACAATCCAAATGCTAATGGGTTAAAAAAACTTTAGCGATTGGTATCTTGCGCTTTTCTGCGCGAGGTTACTGTACTTTACGCTCTGTATACTTAACATGGACAGCTCAAAGTGTTAATTAGCGTTACAATATACTAACACTAACTACCGTCTGGCTGTGGTTACGCGAAAATTAACCACAGCCTAGAGTTGGTGCTAATGGATTCCACTGCCGCCGAATCCATCAGCAACAGCAGAACCCCCCACCCAATAAAATCAGATACTCCCCTCCTATCACGCGGCGAGGTCCGCGGCTCCAACCGCCTCCTCTGTCCGCCGGGAGCAGGGAGAGACTGGGGGAAAAAGTCCCGCAGTATCCCCCTGCGGATCAATACGCAGACATGCCGGATCTGGTCATGTGACCGGCGCCGTCTGCCTCAATGGAGTCTATGGACTTCATGGAGGAGATGCGTGTGGTGGCGCTTATTTATTATTATTATTCTTTATTTATAAAGCGCCAGCATATTCCGCAGCGCTGTACAATAAGCACAGTATAGACAGGGTTACAATACATTGAACAACATTTGACAAACAGTACAGGAGGAGATGAGGGCCCTATTCCCGTAGGAACTCACAATCTGGGAGGGTTGGGGTTGGAAACAGGAGGAGAGGACTGTAAGGTGAGAGTGATTGATGGTTACGTCAGTGAGTTGGGTGGTAGGCTTCCCTAAATAGGAATGTTTTCAGGGAGCGTTTGAAGGAAGAGAAGTTAGGGGAAAGTCTGACAGTACGAGGGAGAGCGTTCCAGAGAGTGGGGGCTGCACGTGAGAAATCCTGCAGTCTATCATGGGAAGAGGTGATGCGGGGAGAAGCTAGGCGCAGGTCACTGTTTGACCTTCGGGAGCGGGCTGGGGTGTATTTAGTGATTAGTGAGGACAGGTAGTGGGGAGCTGAGTTAGTGAGGGTTTTGTAGGTAAGGATAAGGATTTTGAACTTAATTCTGCAGTGGATGGAGAGCCAGTGAAGGGACTCGCAGAGGGGAGCGGCAGAGACAGAGCGGCGGGTGAGGTGAATTAGCCTGGCGGAGGCGTTCAGGATGGATTGTAGGGGGGAGAGGCACCTGATAACGATGCAGGCAGCTTTTTTAGCGCCTGCATCGTAATATCGCGCTAAATCGGGGATGCAAAAGAGAAACCTGAAGGCGCAGGTCTTTCTCCCTAGCGTCCCCGTTTTAGCGCAATGACTGTAATTATTAATTTTCACAAAGAAATTCTTGCAACTGACGTTTCTATTTCACATATAATTGAGATACCAGGCTTAGTATAAACCAACCGTATATGCTTAATTGAAGTTACATATTCAAGTAATTAAAGCCAAACATTCAATGTAATTAGAACGCAGCGTGCGTTGTTGTTCACTAGAAACAGAAAGGGTTGTACACCACACCACACTAAGCATGGTATCTCAATTATATGTGAAATAGAAACGTCAGTTGCAAGAATTTCTTTGTGAATCTTAATTATGCAACCACGATAAAATAGAGGTTCCAATCAATTGCACTATAAACTTAATCTTGAGGACAAATTTATTTGTCTTAAAATCATCCACTGAGCCCCTCAGCACTCAGAGTCACGGTGTCATATACAATGCTCATATTGCTTCCATGATCTAAAATAATTGACGGCCTGTTGATTCAAAGAAATCATTGGCTTTACATTTAGATATCCAATTTGATTCAATTGTAAGTAGTCGCTTTACATTTCAGTGGCTTAGTACCAATAGTAACGAATATCAGGTCAATATAATTTATTTGAGAAAGCACGAATCCATGTAGTCTATAATATACAATTAAACAATTAACCTTAGGACCAGCGTTGCTTTTCATCAATTTATGACACTGTATCAGCAACATATCTATTTAACAGCTTGTATCTAATTTTCCAGTTAACCTGAGTCGGTGATACATTTAGCTTTAATGCTTTCAGGGTTCAATGTTAAGAGAATCAATAATATGTGCTAATTTAGCCTATCATTATGTGAATTAATTTTTCTGATTTAACTGGACACCGAATATTTATCCAGTGGGATAGCCAGTTACTATAACTATCAGATTTGTTTGTTTATTAGATGTTCAATTTTTTTATATATCAAATCACAATAAAAGTTAAGCTTTAACAAATTCTGATTGATACAGTCACTTTAGTGATTAGTGTTAGTATCAAACTGTGGGTTACCCCCCTTTTTCCTTCAATCAGGAGAAACATAGAAACATAGAAACATAGAAAAATGTCGGCAGATAAGAACCTTTCGGCCCATCTAGTCTGCCCAATTACATGGATACTTGACCTGGATTTATCTTTTGTTTAGGATAGCCTTATGCCTATCCCATGCTTGCTTAAATTCAATTACTGTTTTGGCCTCTACCACTTCTACTGAAATGTAAGCGCCAATTCCCATACCGGGAGGATATTTCTTTGTAGCTTCTTTATATATTACCTGTCTCCAGCGGGTTAATATATTAACACTCGGAAAAGGGAAGTGCTCATGCCACTGTACAGAGCACTGGTGAGACCTCACTTGGAGTACTGTGTGCAGTACTGGAGACCGTATCTCCAGAAGGATATAGACATCTTAGAGAGAGTTCAGAGAAGGGTTACTAAAATGTGTACAGCTTTAAGGAGAAAAGTTACCAGGAAAGGCTTAATGATCTTAACATGTATAGCTTGGAAAAAAGACGAGACAGAGGAGATATGATAGAAACATTTAAATACGTAAAGGGAATCCACAAGGTAGAGGAAGGGAGTATATTTAAAAGGAAACAAAGTAGCAAAACAAGAGGACATACTCTTAGAGGGGCAAAGTTTTAAAAGTAACATCAGACAGCATTATTTTACTGAGAGGGTGGTGGATACATGGAACAGCCTTCCAGTAGAAGTGGTAGAGGCCAAAACAGTGATTTAATTTAAGCAGGCATGGGATAGGCATAAGGCTATCCTAAACAAAGGATAAATCCAGGTAAAGTATCCATGTAATTGGGCAGACTAGATGGGCCAAAAGGTTCTTATCTGCCGACATTTTCTATGTTTCTAGACAATATTGCACTACTGTATATGTTCTATATTTAATGTTTTTATGGAATATAGGAGTCATTATATGTCAGCTGGATACACAGCGGAATATTATATGCCAGATAAGAGATTGAAACTTGCGCTCATACTGGGACTTTAGTGGTGTTGTCTGGACCTTGTCTGTTTTTGATGAAGCCTACCTGGTCATCTGCCATCATAAAAATGGTAGAACGTCCACCAGTTGGCTCGCCAAAATTTTTGCATAAAGTCTAGTGTCTACGTTTAATAATGAGATGGGCCAATATTAGGAACAGTGTGGGGAGGGTGCCGTCGGTTTAGGGAGAGTCACTATGTGGGCTGATAGCCAGTCACGGGGGGGGGGGGTTGGCCCGAAGCAAATACAGATTGGAAAAATGCAAGCATATGGGGGAGGAGTATGTCTGTGAAGCATTTGTAATATTTCACTGTGAGCCCATCTGTGCCAGGGGCCTTGCCATTGGGGAGCAATTGCAACGCCGAGGAAAGCTCAAGTGAAGTGAGAGGTCTTGATAAATTTTCACTCATAGTGTCTCTCAACATTGAGGGGGCAGACTCTGCAAAAACGGGAAAACGTCAGGGAGGGTAGGTTGATGTACTGTCGCTTCCCCTTCGAGATTGTATACGGACTAATAATATTCTGCGATCTGTCTTGGTTAGTGTTTAGGGACCCCCGCTTTGTCAAATACCTGTGCTATGCGGGACTAGCCCGACCTGGACTGCAGTTTATTAGCTAACATCCAACTTTCCTTATTGCTGTAAATGTAGCAGTTTGATCGAAGCCTGCGAGTGGTCCAGGTGAGGTTGAGCTTATCCAGGTCTGTCAACTGTCGGCTGACATCTGTCACTTGCGCGAGGGAGGCAGCCGACCGAAGTCGCTTGTAAGATGCGTCTGCCAACGCTATTTGGCGTAGGAGAGACAGTCGGTGGTTGGTATGTTGTCTTTTCAAGCAAGAACCCCATTTGATCAAGATACCCCGGATCACTGCCTTATGAGCCTGCCACACTATTCCCTCAGAGACTTCCGCTGAGGAATTCTCCCTAAAATAATCATTCAAGGCCATCTGTACTTCCTAACTTCATCCCGGGATAGAAAGGATTCATTTAAACGCCACGGTGCCCTGCCGCATGCATCGTATGCATCAGCCAAGCTTAGAGTTACTAGGGCATGGTCGGACCATGAGATTGACCCAATGGAACAGTCTCGGATTTGGGCAAAAAGTGTCACCTTTAACAAAGACAAGGTCTATCTAAGAATAGGTAGAGTGGGCGGCAAAAAAAAAGGTGTGATCTGTCTTTCCTGGGATGTAGAAGCCTCCAGACATCAAAAAATTGATGAGCTGCAAACAAAGTGGAGTGCCTCAGGTAAGCAGATCTCATTCTCCTAGTGGCCCGAGCCAGCAAATCCAGGAACAGGTTGAAGTCATCACAAAGATTCAATCTCCCCGAGGAAACCTTTTGTATCCGAGCCAAGAGTCGACACAGGAAAGGGTGCTATAGGTCATTTGGGCAATAAGCGTTAACAATGGTATAGACCACATGGTTCAAGGAACAGGTCAGGATGATATATCTTACATTCGGGTCAACCACTTTCTGTATTAACTGATTGACAAAGACGAGAGGGGTGTCTGAGACGTTGAATGAATCTGTACAGAGTATTGTGGCAAATATAGCCTAGGGTGGGCATCTTTTTAAATGTGTGTTTCTTGTAGGCAGACCACATCAGGAGCAGCCATCCAGAGATCAGTATACAACGAGTGTCTCTTGTGGGGTATATTCAAGCCTTTCACATTCAACGAGTAGAACTTCATATCAAACCTCTAATTAACCTGAAGGAACAGAACAAGGCTAAGAGCAGCAGAGTTGACCAACATCCAATCCCAATCTGAGGGTAGGCATATTTCTGCAAATAATGGAAAAATGTGGTGACAGTCCGCGCTTCCCTCTTTTTTTCCTTTCCTTTTCTCCCCCTGAAATCTTGGTCGAGGATCTTCTGTAAGCAGTTAATTGCTTTCTTTTATGCAGTCCTCAATTCTCAAGATATATGGGGATAGAAATGAGAAACATAGTGTGATCCATAAAAACACATCCAAGTCCCCAAAATACAATAGTTCAACTCACATTTGGAGGTGTCATAAATCAGACACTAGATGTATCTCACAACCAATATTTTTTAGGAGATATCGGGCTCCCCTTTTCCTCCTCTGTCCGATGATGTTGCTCCAAATGAAAAAATAAGGTTGCAGGATATCGATGAACAAAATTAAAATTTATTAAAATTTAAAATTTATTCCATAAAACAAATAGACAAACACCAATACGCGTTTCGCGATGTACTCGCTTCATCAGTTGGCATGTAAATCAATTCCTTCACAATCTCCTGCAACCTCCTTATATACCCTTTAAAATGTGTTGTGATTGAGTGGGAAACGCCCGTTCTCCCTTCCCTCAAAATTACAATTACTCATTCTGCACCTGCGTGTTACTCATTACAATTACAATTACTCATTCTGCACCTGCGTGGGGCATTCCAAATATCAGATCAACCCAAAAGATGGTGGTGATACATCTCGTAGTGCCCTCTTGCATGTTCCTTTTAAGATCTCTAGTGTTTAAACTCCTAAAGTTTCTGCTCCACCTTCTTTCTACCCACAAGGCTTATTATTATCTACCTTCATGTTCATCCCTAAATAGGTTATTCTGCAATTCTAGATACACATGTATTGCCACACCATTGGAAATCCAATAATGTGCTCTATAGCACAAGCACTATAATGTGTTTGACACTAATGTATCAATTAATTGTAATGAGTAACACGCAGGTGCAGAATGAGTAATTGTAATTTTGAGGGAAGGGAGAACGGGTGTTTCCCACTCAATCACAACACATTTTAAAGGGTATATAAGGAGGTTGCAGGAGATTGTGAAGGAATTGATTTACATGCCAACTGATGAAGCGAGTGCATCGCGAAACGCGTATTGGTGTTTGTCTATTTATTGTTTTATGGAATAAATTTTAAATTTTAATAAATTTTAATTTTGTTCATCGATATCCTGCAACCTTATTTTTTCATTTGGAGCAACATCATCGGACAGAGGAGGAAAAGGGGAGCCCGATATCTCCTAAAAAATATCGGTTGTGAGATACATCTAGTGTCTGATTTATGACACCTCCAAATGTGAGTTGAACTATTGTATTTTGGGGACTTGGATGTGTTTTTATGGATCACACTATGTTTCTCATTTCTATCCCCATATATCTTGAGAATTGAGGACTGCATAAAAGAAAGCAATTAACTGCTTAAAGAAGATCCTCGACCAAGATTTCAGGGGGAGAAAAGGAAAGGAAAAAAAGAGGGAAGCGCGGACTGTCACCACATTTTTCCATTATTGACTCTTTCTGGTGGTTGGAGGTGAACTATCAGTGTGTGAACCATCTGCTGCTGACTTTTTAAACTGCAATTTAATGCTCTATGTCCTTTGGACTTAAGAATAGTTTGTGTACAAACAGCATTGTTTAACTATATCCATTAGGGGGCGCCAGATACTTGTCTATTCTATATTTCTGCAAATGGCATCGGATTAAGGCAAATTCGGCCAAGATTATCAACTGATCCATCCTCTGGGAAACCCAAACGTGCGGAAAACGAAGAAAAGCTGGTAAAAAAAAGAACAGCGACCAACAAAATAAAAGAGAAAAAAAACAAACAAACAGGAAAGTGCTTCCAGCGCTCCAACTATGTACACCAGTGTCCACCTCCTGGAGCTGGGAAAACCGTCCAGCTCGCCCTGACTCAGTAGGGTGAGGAAGGGGGAAAAAATATGTATCCATATCTGGAAGAACGGGGCCTGTGAGCCTCGCCGAGCCCGCCAGACCCAGTAGTGTCACCACCGCAAAAAGCCATCAGCGGCCCCCTAGAGTCACGATCATTTTAGTGTGTTTTCCCGATGCCCCTCCGGAGAGAATTTAGCCGGTGTTGGAGGTGATGCACGAGGTGGAGTACCATCTTCTGTGTGTAGGATGCCTTGACACCAGATGAGGAGCTTGGTTGGAAAACCCCATCTATACGGAATCTTGTGGTTTCAGAAGAGCTTTGTAACAGAGCTAAATTCCCTCCATTTGGTCATCGTGGTCGCGGAGAGATCCGAGAAGAATAGGATCATCGAATAAGGGTCAGGCAATTTTCCCAGTTTCCGAACCTGAACCATCAGGTCTTCCTTAACACGAAAAAAAAATGCACCCTCACCAGCACGTCTTGAGGAACCGTGGCTGCCAAATTCTTAGGTTTAGGCACGCGGTGGACCCTATTGAGACAAAGATCTGCGGTCAAGGCGGAGGGCAAGATCGTTTGAAACAGGCTCGAGACATATCCATTCAATTCCTCAGTTTTAACGGTTTTTGGTATGCCCATGAGCCGAACATTGTCGCGTCTGGAGTGGTCTTCCAAGTCAGCCACTTTAGATCGAAGTAAATCGTGAGACACCTTAAGATCTTTATAATCATCAACTAAATCATTGTGAGCGAGGCACAGGTCATGTGTTTTCGTTTCCAATTGATCTGTGCGGTCTCCCAGGTCCTGGATGCAGCTCGTTAATCATAGCTTTTAAGTCAGTCTGCAGCGTTTCCCCAGTAACATGCGGATCTGACCCTCCGACGCCGAATATGACTCCGCTGGGTGAGCTGATATCCCTTCTTCCAAGCCGGCGTGGGATGGAGGCGAGTACTCACTGTGGGAGCCGCCATCTTGAGGATCTCAGGCTTTCGCTTTTCACACCGAACCAATGGCGTCCTGGGTCCGTTGCGCCTTCGGACGGGCCATCACCCCACCAGGCCCAGCGGGATGCTTTTTTGCCACTTGTAGCCGCCGCAGGAGTGGATACAGGCCGGCGGGACGACGGAGCTTGGCACACGTGCGGCTTCACTGCATGACGTCCGGACACTCCCCCCTGGCCTTACATTTTTATTGGCATAAATGGCCCAGTAGGAAATGATGCAGTCTAAAAAGTCTGGGGACAGCCCGGTTTCTGAGCCTGCCTCCAGTAGCTTCCGTAGATGGTACATGTGTATGCAGGTCTTTTTTTCAGGGGGTACTCCGTACCAGCACCTCACCACTCAGTACCGGCACCTCACCACCAGCCAGAACTAACAGGAGAGAGCAATATGCGCCTCCCTCCTCATACATACTCAGCAAAACTGAGTTTCATTGCTATGGTGCTCACAAATGCTAAGGGATTATCCACTCCGTGCTATCGTTGCAAAAAAACAGCAAACTGCCCTGCAATACAGACTTTTCTTGCAACAGAGGCACTTCATGGATAACCCCCATAGGGTTACAACAATAGTTGTAGTTCATTTAGAGGAACACAGTATTAAAAAATATGGTTCCCTTTTATAGTGTCTTCCTTTAAGTGAACTACAACTATTGTTAATGAAGACATACTCACTTGTTAATGTGACAAACTCACAGCAATCCATGACCTCTTCCTTTCAAACTCCTTCAACCTCCTAGCTTTAACTGAAACCTGGCTAACTCCCTCTGACACGGCCTCCGTTGCTGCTCTCTCACATGGTGGTCTACACCTGAGCCATACCCCCAGACCGGGTGAGAGAAATGGTGGCGGTGTCGGAATCCTGCTCTCTCCCACCTGCACCTACCAGCATCTCCCTCCACCCCCATCCCTCTCCTTCTCCTCCTTTGAAACACACTGCATCCGCCTGTTCTCTCCCCTGGCTCTCAGGGTGGCAGTCATCTACCGCCCACCGGGACCAACGTCCCAGTTCTTTGACCACTTTGCCACCTGTCTGTCTCACTTCCGGTCTTCTAGTCTTCCATGCTTAGTTCTCAGGGACTTCAACATTCCCATTGACGATCCTTCCGCCACTGCTGCCGCCAAACTTCTTTCACTCACGTCCTCCCTTGGACTCACGCAATCCTCTCTCCTCCCTACCCACCGCGATGGTCACGCTATTGACCTTGTCTTTTCCAACCTCTGCTCCATTTCTGAGTTCACCTGTCGCCCTTTCCCCATCTCTGACCACCACCTTCTCTCTTTCAACCTATCTGGACTTCCTAAACACCCTGCTCCCCCACCCCGTACACACACTCGTAGAAATCTACATGCCGTGGATCCCCATCAATTCTCCAATCTACTTCACCACCTCCCTCACACCTCATCCTTCACCTGCCCTGATGCTGCCACTAATCACTACAACACTACTCTTATCTCTGCTCTAGACACTCTTGCTCCTCTTCGACTCTGTAAGGCCCCACGCCGCCAGCTTCAGCCCTGGCACACCCTCCAGACACGCTATCTGCAAAGATGTTCCCGCACTGCAGAGCGTGCCTGGAGGAAATCCCGCTCTGAAGCTGATTTTGTTCACTTCAAGTTTATTCTCCGGTCATACACTGCTGCCCTCCACTTGGCCAAACAATCCTTCTTCTCATCTCTTATATCTACGCTGTCTTCTAACCCTAAACGGCTCTGGTCCACCTTCAACACCCTCCTCCACCCACCCGCACCTCCCCCCTCAGCTGCCTTCAACGCTCAAGACCTGGCAGATTTCTTCCTTCGTAAAACTCCAACTATCAGAAGTGACATCCCAACACAAGATAGTTATCTGCCACCTCCACTCCCACAGGTCCCCTCTGCCACCCTCTGCCGCTTCCTCCCAGCCACTGAGGAGGAAGTCAATTCCTTATTGTCCTCCTCACATCTCACCACGTGCCCGCTCGACCCCATTCCCTCACATCTAATTCCTCCCCTCTCCTCCTCCCTCACCCCTGCTCTCAGACACATCTTCAACCTATCTCTCTCCACCGGCTCCTTCCCATCCGCCTTCAAACATGCGCTAGTTACCCCTTTACTAAAGAAACCATCCCTCGATCCCAACTCTCCCTGCCCTGTATCCCTGCTTCCCTTCACATCAAAGCTCTTAGAAAAACTAGTCTTCAACCGCCTCTCCCTCTTCCTGTCATCCAATTCCCTACTTGATCCCCTGCAATCTGGCTTCCGTCCCCTACACTCAACTGAAACTGCCCTCACCAAAGTCACCAACGACCTCCTAACTGCTAAAAAACACAGCCACTATTCTATTCTCATCCTGCTTGACCTCTCGGCTGCTTTTGACACTGTTGACCACCCCCTCCTTCTGCAGACCCTCAGCTCTCTTGGTCTCTGTGACACTGCACTCGCTTGGGTTGACTCCTATTTATCCAACAGGTCCTTCTCTGTGTCCTTTGCTGGTAACTCTTCCTCTTCATTGCCTTTATCTGTTGGTGTACCTCAAGGCTCTGTCCTCTGCTCTTTACCATCTACACCTCCTCCCTGGGCAAAATCATCAACAGCTTTGGCTTTAATTACCACCTCTACGCTGATGACACTCAGATCTACCTCTCTACCCCTGATCTCTCTCCCCCTGTCCTTTCAAAAGTCAGTGACTGTTTATCTGGCATCTCCTCCTGGATGGCCTCGCACCACCTAAAGATCAACATGTCCAAGACTGAGCTCCTACTTATTACTCCCTCTAATGCCTCCCCACCTCCTGACTTCTCTATCACGGTGGAGGGTATCACCATCTTCCCATCAAACCAAGTTCGCTGTCTTGGAGTTACACTTGACTCTGCTCTTTCCTTCATCCCCCACATCAAGTCTCTTTCCTCCTCCTGCCGCTACCAATTGTGTAATATTTCCAGAATTCGGCCATTTCTTACTACTGTCACCACAAAACAACTCATACACGCCCTGGTAATCTCCCGACTTGACTATTGCAATAATCTCTTATCTGGCCTCCCTCTGTCCCGCCTCTCCCCCCTACAATCCATCCTGAACGCCTCCGCCAGGCTAATTCACCTCACCCGCCGCTGTCTCTGCCGCTCCCCTCTGCGAGTCCCTTCACTGGCTCCCCATCCACTGCAGAATTAAGTTCAAAATCCTTATCCTTACCTACAAAACCCTCACTAACTCAGCTCCCCACTACCTGTCCTCACTAATCATCAAATACACCCCAGCCCGCTCCCTAAGGTCAAACAGCGACCTGCGCCTAGCTTCTCTCCGCATCACCTCTTCCCATGATAGACTGCAGGACTTCACACGCGCAGCCCCCATTCTCTGGAACGCTATCCCTCGTACGGTCAGACTTTCCCCTAATTTCTCTTCCTTCAAACGCTCCCTATTTAGGGAAGCCTACCACCCAACTCACTGACGCAACCATCAATCACTCTCACCTTGCAGTCCTCTCCTCCTGTTTCCAACCCCAACCCCTCTAGATTGTGAGTTCCTACGGGAATAGGGCCTCATCCCCTCTTGTACGGTTTGCTTGATGTGGCTAGAGGGGTGTCAGCTATACCCTCCTGACGAGGCCCAAGAAGGCCGAAACGATCGTCGGGGGTTACTGCACCTCTCGTGCAGGGATGATGTCCTTGGCAGTCAGCACTGGCCACCCTTTCAGGGTGAGAGCAGGCTGATTTGCATATGGAAAATTCATCCCTGTAATGGCACAAGCAAGCTAAAACCTTGTTTGTGAGACCTGAGCGGGCACCCACCGTAGAGCAGGCCATTGTGCTGTTGCTCGTTCTCAGGACCCTCACAAACACCCCCTTGTTTCTCAATATATATATCCATGTGAGCTGGGGGCAAATATAGCCATGTGAGCTGGGGCAGTACATATATATATCCATGTGAGCTGGGGCAAATATGCCCATGTGAGCTGGGGGAAAATATGCCCATGTGAGCTGGTGGCAATATATATATCCACATGAGCTGGAGGCAAATATAACCATGTGAGCTGGGGGCAAATATATCCATGTGAGCTGGGGCAAATATATCCATGTGAGCTGGGGGCAAATATATCCATGTGAGCTGGGGCCAAATATATCCATGTGAGCTGGTGGTAATATATATATCCATGTGAGCTTGTGGCAATATATATAGCCATGTGAGCTGGGGCAGTACATATATATATCCATGTGAGCTGGGGCAGTACATATATATATCCATGTGAGCTGGGGCAAATATGCCCATGTGAGCTGGGGGCAAATATGCCCATGTGAGCTGGTGGCAATATATATATCCACGTGAGCTGGGGCAAATATATCCATGTGAGCTGGGGCAGTACATATATATATATATATATATCCATGTAAGCTGGGGCAGTACATATTTATATATCCATGTGAGCTGGGGCAAATTATCCATGTGAGCTGAGGCAATATATCCATGTGAGCTGGGGGCAAATATATACATGTGAGCTGGGAGCAAATATACCCATGTGAGCTGGGACAAATATATCCATGTGAGCTGGGGGCAATATATATATATCCATGTGAGCTGGGGGCAATATATATATATCCATGTGAGCTGGGGCAATATATATATATATCCATGTGAGCTGGGACAATATATATATATCCATGTGAGCTGGGGCAAATTATCCATGTGAGCTGGGGCAATATATCCATGTGAGCGGGGGCAAATATATACATGTGCGAGCTGGGGCAAATATTTCCATGTGAGCTGCGGGCAAATATATCCATGTGAGCTGGGGGCAAATATATACATGTGAGCGGGGGGCAATATATATCCATGCGAGCTGGGGGCAAATATACCCATGTGAGCTGGGGCAAATATATCCATGTGAGCTGGGGGCAATATATATCCATGTGAGCTGGGGTAATATATATCCATGTGAGCTGGGGTAATATATATCCATGTGAGCTGGGGCAGTATATATCCATGTGAGCTGGGGCATATATATCCATGTGAGCTGGGGCATATATATCCATGTGAGCTGGGGCAGTATATATCCATGTGAGCTGGGGGCAATATATATCCATGTGAGCTGGGGGCAATATATATCCATGTGAGCTGGGGTAATATATATCCATGTGAGCTGGGGGCAATATATATCCATGTGAGCTGGGGGCAATATATATCCATGTGAGCTGGGGGCAATATATATCCATGTGAGCTGGGGCATATATACACATGTGAGCTGGGGGCAAATATACCCATGTGAGCTGGGGCAAATATACCCATGTGAGCTGGGGGCATATATACCCATGTGAGCTGGGGCAAATATACCCATGCGAGCTGGGGGCAAAAATACCCATGCAAGCTGGGGGCAAATATATCCATGCGAGCTGAGGGCAAATATATCCATGCGAGCTGGGGGCAAATATACTCACGTGAGCTGGGGCAAATATATCCATGTGAGCTGGGGGCAAATATATCCATGTGAGCTGGGGGCAAATATACCCATGTGAGCTGGGGCAAATATACCCATGTGAGCTGGGGGCAAATATACCCATGTGAGCTGGGGGCAAATATACCCATGTGAGCTGGGCGCAAATATACCCATGTGAGCTGGGGGCAATATATATATATCTAGGTCTTGTTACCAGTGGGGTACCTCAGGGGTCAGTACTTGGACCCATTCTCTTTAATATTTTTATTAGTGATATTGCAGAAGGTATTAATGGAAAAGTATGTCTTTTTGCTGATGACACAAAGATTTGCAACAGGGTTGACGTTCCTGGAGGGATCAGCCAAATGACAAATGATTTAGGTAAACTAAAAAAATGGTCGGAGTTGTGGCAATTGAGTTTTAATGTGGATAAGTGCAAGATAATGCACCTGGGACGTAAAAACCCAAGGGCTGAATATAGAATATTTGATACAGTCCTAACCTCAACATCTGAGGAAAGGATTTAGGGGTCATTATTTCAGAGGATCTAAGGGTAAGTAGTCAATGTAATAGAGCAGCAGGAAATGCTAGCAGAATGCTTGGTTGTGTAGGGAGAGGTATTAGCAGTAGGAAAAGGGAAGTGCTCATGCCACTGTACAGAGCACTGGTGAGACCTCACTTGGAGTACTGTGTGCAGTACTGGAGACCGTATCTCCAGAAGGATATAGACATCTTAGAGAGAGTTCAGAGAAGGGCTACTAAAATGGTGTACGGCTTGAAGGAGAAAAGTTACCAGGAAAGGCTTAATGATCTTAACATGTACAGCTTGGAAAAAAGACGAGACAGAGGAGATATGATAGAAACATTTAAATACGTAAAGGGAATCCACAAGGTAGAGGAAGGGAGTATATTTAAAAGGAAACAAAGTAGCAAAACAAGAGGACATAGTCTTAGATTAGAGGGGCAAAGGTTTAAAAGTAACATCAGGAAGCATTATTTTACTGAGAGGGTGGTGGATACATGGAACAGTCTTCCAGTAGAAGTGGTAGAGGCCAAAACAGTAATTGAATTTAAGCAAGCATGGGATAGGCATAAGGCTATCCTAAACAAAAGATAAATCCAGGTTAAGTATCCATGTAATTGGGCAGACTAGATGGGCCGAAAGGTTCTTATCTGCCGACATTTTTTCTATGTTTCTATGTGAGCTGGGGGCAAATATATCCATGTGTGTGCTGGGGGCAAATATAACTATCTGAGCTGGGGCAAATATATCCATGTGAGCTGGGGGCAATATATCCATGTGACCTGGGGGCATTATATCCATGTGAGCTGGGGGGTGCTACCCTGGGCCCATGGTACGGAAAGGATTTGCAGGGCTGCGCAGATGGGGTGCCACGTGTGTCCTGCCAGCATGGAAAGGGTGCACTGGGCCGCCCACACCTGGGTTACCCTACACTGCATAGCTTCAGGGGGTATGTGCTGGGAAGGGGGGGGTTACCCTGGGCCTCTCGTATGGAAAGGGTTTGCAGGGCTCATGAGCCACATGAGGACAGACCCTGTGCAATGTTCTGGGGAGAGTGAGTGTTACGAGCACAGCTTGCGATTAGGCACATCTCTGCTTGTCACTGCGAACCCAACACCAGCTATTGGCCAAGACTGGTAGAACCCCCCCCCCCCTGAAACCTGTGTCTGGATCCACCCCTGAATCTGAATAAGTTCCAGAGGTTCAATAATGATCAAGATGAGGGGAAAAAAAAGAAATTACAATAGAATCTTTCTTGCTACAAAGAATCGATCAGCATGTTAAAATTATGTATTGAAACTACTTACCTCCAAGCATGCAAGGTGAATATCTTTAATAATACAGTCTCTGTCAACCATGACTAGCTGCTTTAGCAGGAGGCAGGCAAGTTCTAAAGTTGCCAGGCGAACTTTACCATCTGTAAAAACACATAATAGTAACATGTTAGGCTCCTCTTCAATCTTGTATACATATATGTAATTGAATCCTGGGTAATCTTTTTAAACACCTATAGGATAAAGGCATAGTTAGTTACAGATTTTATAAATCGCTAACAAGTTCCGTAGCACTGTACAATGGGAGAAGCAGAATAACAAAGATACATATAAGTTAAACACAAGGAACAGTAGAAGAGAGGACCATTCTCAATAGCTTACAATCTAACAGGAGATGGGTGACACACTAGGTGAGGGTAAATTGAGAACATGTAGTAGTGGTATGCATGTGGGCTGGATGGGGGGTGGAGTAAGAAATAAACAGTGGGGATTATGGAGATTATAGGCTTCACTAAAGTAATGTGTTTTCAGAGACTTCTTGAAGGACCGCAGAGATGGGGAGAGTCTAATATTGCGGGGGAGGGAGTTCCATAGATATGGGGCAGCTCAGGAGAAGTCCTGAAGGTGATAGTTGGGGGTGCGGGGTCCGAGGAGACAATAACATCAGATCATTGGCAGAGCAAAGTGGTCGGAATGGGATCTACCTGTTAATAAGGAAGGAAATGTAGGCAGGGGCACAGTTATGGAGATCTTTGTAGGTGAGCACCAGTATTTTGAATTGGATTCTAAGGAAAACAGAGAGCCATTGTAGAGTTTGACAAGGGGACTGGGGAGTGCAGGAGGTGAGGTGGATGAGCCTGGCACAGGCATTCATAACAGACTGCAGAGGGAGAATCTGGGATCTATTAAGGCCAGAGAGATGGAGGTTACAATAGTCAAGGAGGGAGATAAGAGCTTGGGTGTGCATTTTAGGTCCGTGTCAGACAAACGCAGTGATCACGTCCGTGTTGCCGCACAGTTTAACGTCCGTCGTAGCATAGAATTATGAGCAATAGAGACCCACACACGAAGTGCGTCCACACCAAACTGCGCACACCCAACGCACGTAGCAAATGGACGCAAGTACGTTAAACCACTAGAACGGACGCGTGGACTGCACGACGTCCGCGTAGCGTTCTGTGTGAGTGATGAGGAGTTGTCAGATGGACCGCATATGCGACGTCCAGCACCTTAACGCACACAATGGCTTTTCATATCTTTTTCAAATTATTATCATTTTTCATATTAATTTTGTTTCCCATAATTCCCTTTTTTTTCCCCTACGTCCGTCAAGAAAAACTGATCGTGTGGTGTCTACAGTATCTTCCGTCAGTACGTCTGTCTGTTCTGCACGCACACAGAGTGCACTCAGAATGCGCTCGTCTGACATTAGCCTTAGCAGAGTCCTGATTAAGACAGGGACGTGCGCGTGCAATGTTTTTTAGGTGGAAGTAGCTGGATTTGGTTAGCAACTGAATGTGAGAAGTTAAGGAGGGATCAGAGTCTAAGAAGACACTGAGGCAATGGGACGGTGAGGTAGAAGTAATAGTGGCACCATTTACCTGAAGTGAAATGGGTGCAGGAGTGTTGGTTTTAGAGGGAAGGAAGACGAGAAGTTCAGTTTTAGAGAGGTTAAGCTTTAGGAAATGGGAAGTCGTCCAGTCGGAGAAAGCCGACAGGCAAAAAGCAACACGTTCCAACACAGGAGGAGAGAGATCAGGAAAGGTAGATTTGGGTGTCGTCAGCATAGAGAGGATATTGGAGTCCATAGGAAGAGGTGAGGTATGTTACACACACTTCATAGTATTTGTTCAGAATAAAACAAAAATGGTTAAAAAAGTTCCATTTAAAATAAATAAATATATATATATATATAGTCTTTATTATTGCAGAGGCCACTTGCACATCACAGCAATTCGATGAATTGCATCCCAGAGCTCCTGTGCCACATTCCCCATATGCAGCAAGGAATTCTGGGTAGAATTTGCAAATGACATCTGTCTCACTTTTATGCATCCTGGGTCTTTTATTACAGAGAACCCTAAAATCAACGTTATGCCACACCATGGCTTTGTAGCTCAGATAAGGTTTATGCAATTGGTCAAAGCCACTCCTAGGACAGCGCTGTTTCAGGTTTGTTGGACCCTCGTCAGCTAGGAGCTAGGCATGATGACCAGTTGCAGTGGATGCTTGGACCCGTAGGGTAAATCAGTACTTACAAGGGTTGTGGTGGAGGACTAAAAGTGAGTTTAAAAGCCTCCACACTATAATAAGTGTGTTTATTATTGCAGAAGCCACTTGCACATCACAGCAATTCGATAAATTGCATCACAGAGCTCCTGTGCCACATTCCCCATATATGCAGCAAGGAATTCTGGGTAAAATATGCAAATGAGACATATGTAATTTGTATATTCTTCCCATAATTCCTTGCTGTATATGGGGAATGTGGTACAGGAGCTCTGGAATGCAATTCATCGAATTGCTGTGATGTGTAAGTGGCTTCTGCAATAATAAACACACTTATTACAGTGTGGATGCTTTTTATCTCACTTTTGTCCTCCACCACAACCCTTGTAAGTACTAATATATATATATATATATTAATATATATATATATTATAATATATATATGCTTTTGTCCGCGGCTTCACTCGCGTGGATTTTGTTAAAATTGTATTTAAAATAAACATGATTTTATTTTTCAGACTGTACAAAATATAATTTACAGGTTGAGGTCTTAAAGTATTAAGTAATGTTTATTGCAGACGTTAGTCAGGGCGTATTGGCTACAAAACAAAGTTGTTTCATTCATATGCATCCATGAATTTATTTTTGTGTTGTAAATACAAACCGACAATGAGCCAGACAAAAAAATATATATTTTGTTTATTGGCATCTGGAACATCGAAAATAAAACTATTTGAGTACTTCCTTATAAACTACATTAGTGGTTCTTCTTTCAGGTGCTAGGATCACCAGAGTTAGGTGAGCTCACTCTGGAACAGGCAACGTAAAAGTGCCCATGTGAGAAGCAGACTTCTCTTAGGTCAATACCTGCTACCTTCAAAGTCTGCCACAGAGACTTGTTGATCGTCTTCGCAAAACAAGCCTTTATGGTGAACTGATGCCTTTTGAATTGAAACCGATATTCTGAAGGTATAAGAGGTATTCGTGGTATGAACACCGACTCCACCGGCCAGAACCGGTTAGCACTATAGCCTCAATCACATTTCTGTGGAGTGCTTTTACATCCAATCTGGTGCCAATACAGAGCTTAGGTGGGTTGAGGTTCTGCAATAATATCACAGGTTCACCCACACTGCAGCATTGAGGGTGAGTGTTAGACCTGGCTGTGAAAAGGAAGCAGACATACTGGAGCAGTGAAGGAGTGTGTGAGCCCAGTCTGAGACAGAAGTCGACATGCTGGAGCAGTGAGGCTTGTGTTGGAGGCCTGGCTGTGAGAGGAGCTGCATAGAGACTCCATTCTGTGTGAAGCAACAGCATCCCTCTGATCCACTCATTCAGCGTATCAACTGGATTTTAGGAAAAATGGGAAAATACATGTTTTTTATTTTTCAAGAAGATTCTAAATACCAATTTTCACATCTGTAACTTCTATTTTTGCGATATGGGTATCCTTTTTAAAATATTCACCCCCTTTTTCACCCCCCTACTGGGATTTTTAGAAAATAGTAAAACACATTTTTTATTATGTTTCAAAAAGATTGTAAATACCAATTTTTACACCTCTAGCATCTTTGGTTTTTGAAATATAGGTATACTGATAAAAGTATTCATCACCCTTTTTCACTCCTGCACTGGATTTTTGGAAAATGGTAAAATACGTGTTTTTCTTATTTTTCATGAAGAGTCAAAATACTAATTTTAACGTCTGTATCACCTTCTGCTTTTGAGATATAAGTATCCTGTTTAAAAGTATTCACCTCGTTTTTTACGCCCCACTTGGATCTTTGGAAAATGGTAGAACACGTGTTTGTTTCTTTTTCAAGAGGATTGTAAATCACAATTGTCAAGCCTGTAACATTTTGTTTTTTGAAATATAAGTATACTGATAAAAGTATTCAATTGGCGCTTTAGAAATACTTGTAACTGTAATCCCCTTTTTGCCACCTTCCACTGGATTTGGTAAATGGTAAACTACCTGTCTTTTTTAATTTTTAAGACAAATCTAAATACCAGTTTTCAGGCCTGTAACATCTGTTTTTGAGCAAAAGGTATCTAGTTTAAAATATCCAACCACCTTTTTCACCCCCTTAGGCACAGAGTTTCCAAAAAGCCTTCCTTAGTGGGTGCCTACGTCATAAAAACAGTGTACCTTCAAAATTTCACGATCCTAGGTTAATGAAGGCCTGGAGCAACTCAGGTGGAGGGCCCTTAAGTCACCCCTGATGCCAGTATGCAAGGAGGAATTTTTTAGCTAGTGTAGAAGTTAGAGCGGGACGTAGAGGGGCGGGGTTCTCAGGGGGAGATAAAAGGCGCATGCTCAGTGGCTCTGCGCGCCTTTTCTCCTGAGGTCACTGAGAACAAGATCCCTACCCTCCCTCCCTTTAGATAGAGGTTAAAATTGGGGTTGGGTAGAATATCAGGATTTTAATTTTTTCCCCTTTGTCACAGCGGGGATTGGTAGGCAGTGCTGAGGTAGGGTTTTTTGATTTAAGGTGGGATTTGGTGGATTAGTAGTATGGGAGATGGAGCAGAGTTAAATTGGATTGGTTTAGGAGAGGTATGGAGGAAGTGTGGAGTACCCGGTCAGCACTGTCTGTTATTTTACGGTTTATATGTTATTTTATATTTGGTGGGGGTTGTAGCTGTGGCCGATAAATATATATCATTCCACAATACAAAGTAGTTGGAGTTTTATTGTGTTGAGTCTTTATTTTATCTTCTTGCGGACAACCGGTCATCAGCGGGCGACTTAACGGTTTCAGCTGGGCGTTGATGAGTCAGTCAGTTAGGACTTTCTCGTTTATATACACTATATTGTCAAAAGTATTCGCTCACATGCCTTGACTCGCATATGAATTTAAGTGACATCCCAATCCTAATCCATAGGGTTCAATATGACGTCAGTCCACCCTTTACATCTATAAACAGCTTTAATTCTTCTGGGAAGACTGTCCACAAGGTTTAGGAGTGTGTTTATGGGAATTTTTGACCTCTTTTCCAGAAGCACATTTGTGAGATTGCACACTGATGCTGGACGAGAAAGCCTGGCTCTCAGTCTCCGCTCTAATTCATCCAAAAGGTGTTCTATCGGGTTGAGGTCAGGATTCTGTGCAGGTCAGTCAAGTTCATCCACACCAGACACTGTCATCCATGTCTTTATGGACCTTGCTTTGTGCACTGGTGCACAGTCATGTTGGAAGAGGAAGGGCCCAGCTCCAAACTGTTCCCACAAAGTTGGGAGCATGGAATTGTCCAAAATGCATTGATATGCTGAAGCATTCAGAGTTCCTTTCACTGGAACTAAGGGGCCAAGTCCAGCTCCTGAAAAACAACCTCACATCATAATCCCCACACCAAACTTTACACTTGGCACAATGCAGTCAGACAAGTACCGTTCTCCTGGCAACTGCCAAACCCAGGCTCGTCCATCAGATTGCCAGAAGGAGAAGCACGATTTGCCACTCCACAGAACGCATCTCCACTGCTCTAGAGTCCAGTGGTGGCGTGCTTTACACCACTGCATCCAACGCTGTACATTGCACTTGGTGATGTATGGCTTGGATGCAGCTGCTCGGCCATGGAAACCCATTCCATGAAGCTCTCTGCGCACTGTTCTTGAGCTAATCTGAAGGCCACATGAAGTTTGGAGGTCTGTAGCGGTTGACTCGGCAGAAAGTTGGTGACCTCTTCGCACTCTGCGCCTCAGCATCTGCTGACCCCGCTCCATCAGTTTACGTGGCCCACCACTTCGTGGCAGAGTTGCTGTCGTTCCCAAACACTTCCACGTTCTTATAACACAGCTGACAGTTGACTGTAGAATATTTAGGAGCGAGGAAATTTCACGACTGGATTTGTTGCACAGGTGGCATCCTATCACAGTTCCACGCTGGAATTCATTGAGATCCTGAGAGCGACCCATTATTTTACAAATGTTTGTAAACACACTCTGCATGCCTAGGTGCTTGATTTTATACACCTGTGGCCATGGAAGTGATTGGAACACCTGATTATGATTATTTGGATGGGTGAGCGAATACTTTTGGCAATATAGTGTATATATAGATATACTAGCTGGTGTTACGATCCCCACCAGGAGGAGAATATGATCCTCGTATGCAACACACTATCCTTTCCCTCCGATCCTTAAAGTGGTCGGTCTATATATGTCTCCTCCTGGGTTTGTTTGTATTTTATTTTTGAGACGCACCCGCACTGAATGCTTACTTTAGGCTGAGTACAACTCCCTCATGCGTTTTTCATATGAATTTCCTGGGTATGCATCCCTCCCTGCCACAAGTACTCCTCCAGTTCTATTTAACCTTGATCTGCGGGAGCTCCATGAAGGGACCTTTTCCTCAGTAAGTGAGTTTATCCCATGATGGGCAGTCATTAGGTTTGCAGAGTAGGACCTGCCAGAGGGTGGATTACATTGACGCTGTTGGCAGGCTTAAGCAATTCACGGCCGTTCATTGCGAACCAAATTTCCACCATTTTATTCAACAAAGCACAGAGTTTAGAATTTTTCAACGTGAGGTAAAAGCTGGTATTATGCACCCATGCATGGAGCTGTTGTTGCAGGTTTTTGAATGTGATTGACTGGAGTGCTTTCCTCCTGCTTTTGTTTGTATTTTATTTTTGAGACATACCCACACTGAATGCTTAGTTTAGACTGAGTGCAACCCCCCCATGTGTTTTATATACAGTTGTGTTCAAAATTATTCAACCCCCACTGAAATTGAGTGTTTTGGCCAGTTTGACATTGATTTCGATCATTCAGTCATCTTGCTTACAATTAAATCAAAGAGGCACGTGTAGGTCAGACAAATATAACATAACATTTATAATGAAATAACCACAAATGTCTTTTCTGTGCTCACATCATTTTCAGTTTTATTCAACCCCTAAGTGACATTCAATCTTAGTACTTAGTACAACATCCTTTTACAGTTATAACAGCTTTTAAACGTGAAGCATAGCTTGACACAAGTGTCTTGCAGCGATCTACGGGTATCTTCGCCCATTCGTCATGGGCAAAAGCCTCCAGTTCAGTCACATTCTTAGGCTTGCGCACTGCAACTGCTTTCTTTAAGTCCAATCGGATTTAAGTCAGGTGACTGCGATGGCCACTCCAAAATGTTCCAGCCTTTAATCTGCAACCATGCTTTAGTGGACTTGGAGGTATGCTTGGGATCATTGTCCTGTTGAAAGGTCCAACGTCTCCCAAGCCTCAGGTTTGTGACGGACTGCATCACATTGTCATCCAATATCTCCTGGTACTGAAGAGAATTCATGGTACCTTGCACACGCTGAAGTTTCCCTGTACCTGCAGAAGCAAAACAGCCCCAAAGCATGATTGACCCCCCCCCCGCCATGCTTCACAGTAGGCAAGGTGTTCTTTTCTTCATAGGCCTTGTTCTTCCTCCTCCAAACATAGCGTTGATCCATGGGCCCAAACCGTTCTAATTTTGTTTCATCAGTCCACAGAACACTATCCCAAAACTTCTGTGGTTTGTCCACATGACTTTTGGCATACTGCAGTCGACTCTTCTTATTCTTTGGAGACAGCAAGGGGGTGCGCCTGGGAGTTCTGGCATGGATGCCTTCATTACGCAGTGTGCGCCGTATTGCCTGAGCTGAAACTTCAGTACCCACATCTGACAAATCTTTTCTCAGTTCCTCAGCAGTTACACAGGGACTTTTCTCCACTCTACGCTTCAGGTAGCGCACAGCAGTCAAAGTCAGCATCTTCTTTCTGCCACGACCAGGTAGCGTTTCAACAGTGCCGTTTGCCTTGAATTTGCGAATGATGCTTCCTATGGTCTCTCTTGGTATGTTTAACATCTTTGCAATCTTCTTATAGCCATTGCCCTTCCTGTGAAGAGTAATCACCTCTTCTCTTGTCTTCCTGGACCATTCTCTTGACTTCACCATGTTTGTAACCACACCAGTAAATGTCTAGAAGGAGCTGAGTATCACAGTCATTTTAAAGCTGCCTAATTGGTGCTTATTATGCTTTATTGCTGCTCCGTGACATCCACAGGTGTTTTCAATACCTGATTGAAAACACTTGAATGAACCTCTGTTCTTCAGAGTGGTAGTCTTTAAGGGGTTGAATAATTGTGTCAATGAAGAATTCACAAAAGAAACATTTACTACTGTATTACAAAACCAATTGATGTCATTTTAGTTGCATATGGTTCTTTAAAAAGTCCTTGTAGGATTTCATTCTGAATACAATTACAAAATGTACACTAAATTCCCTAAAACCCTTTACAGCATTGGGGGTTGAATAATTTTGAACACAACTGTATATATGTGTTATATATATATCCCTGTGCTGAAACTTGAGAAACCAAGCGTGAGAACATACAGCCAAACCAGTACGCCAGAGAATATAGTAAGCCGTTGCCAGGGGTCATTACGCCAGAGAATATAGTAAGCCGTTGCCAGGGGTCATTACGCCAGAGAATATAGTAAGCCGTTGCCAGGGGTCAGTACGCCAGAGAATATAGTAAGCCGTTGCCAGGGGTCAGTACGCCAGAGAATATAGTAAGCCATTGCCAGGGGTCAGTACGCCAGAGAATATCGTAAGCCGTTGCCAGGGGTCAGTACGCCAGAGAATATCGTGAGCCGTTGCCAGGGGTCAGTACGCCCGAGAAATGCCAAATTAACAAGAGCAACTCTAAGGGATGTTAAACCACGTTAGGGCAATGTATGAATGCATTGCCTGTGGTTTTAAACCCGGCGGGTCCACGTCATCATGCCTGGCTCCACCCCTCGACATCTCACGTGACCGCCTGGATTCCCCTCTTCACTTGGCGCCCGGCCAGCGAGCAGCGAGGACGATGCTGCCGGGCGCCTCAAGACTGTAGCGTGGTAGGTAACAGCTGGATACCCGTGCTTCGCGACGAAACGTCGGGCTATGCAGAGATATTAGGTTCACAATCCGTTGGCTTTGTGGTGCTTGGTGATTGGAACACAAAAGGGATGATAATAATCATAAATCCCTTTCGCTGCTGAGCCATTTCACCCCTGTGTGCTGAGCTCATTTTTACCAGTTTCGCTCATCATGTTTAAACGCAATTTGAAGTCACATTTATTATACGACCCAGACAAATTAAATATCATTCTTTCTGGCAGACTCCGAAGATTCATAATATATCATTATGTATATGTCATGTCCTGCCTGAGTATTATAAAAAAAAAATGCAATAAAATTAGAATTTTCAATCATCTACAGTGTGTACAGTGGTTTTTTTCACATTTTATCATGCGAGCCTTTGCGGTTATATTTTCTATGGGGTGTGCTTGTTAAAAAATTTAGAAATGGGGACTTGTTACACTTTTTGGGGGGGAAATTACGTGATTTTTAGCAAACGCCCCCATAGAGCAAAATTGTTAGCGCAGCATCATTGTTCACATTATAATTGAAATGTGAACAATATTGCTGCATTAACAAAACAATTTTTTTTCTCTTTACATTTAACATGTTTGGTATAATTGGAAAGGCCATGCTCTGGCCGTTCCAGTGATACCAAACAGTAACCCCTAGCTTCCAGGGATCGGGAGATGGGTTCATTGAAACCCACTATCTCCATCATAGGTGGCAGCTAGGGATTAACTCCCAATAGCGCGATGCCGCCAGTCAGCAGGGGGAGATCCCGGAAACTTGGCCAACATCCAAGATGTTGGCCTGCTCTGGGAAGGAACCGCGATCCGACGCCTGTTGGCATTGAATCGCGATCCAGTCCCCAAGGGGTTACAGGCAGCCACCGCTTGGAAGAGCAGGCTGTGCCCTTCCAAGCGGCCTTTTGTACGTGCCCCTTACGGATGCGGAGTGAGAGAGGTCCAAAGGACCCCCTCGCATCCAGGCACCTTCCCTGCACTGGTGGGGGGGGGGGTTTGCCTGGAACAGATGTCATCGTGCCAAGCACGATGCACTCTCCCTAGAACATTGTCTCACAGGGTCTGTCCTCATGCGGCTCAGGAGACACCTGACTGATACCACACAGCAATGCACTGCATATGCTCTGTCACTGAAAATAAAGCACCACCAGCACTAACACGACACTGCCTGGATATATTGAGGAGTTTCTAAAAGGAGGAGCATTAGAAAAAAAAGAGGGAAAGGGGGATTTGGGGCCAAAAATGGGACTGTCCCTCAAAAACAGGGACATTCGAGAGATACGAGGCCAGGTACAAACTCATACACAGCTGCATACACACACTCAAAAGACACATACACAGCGTTATACACCAGAGACACACACTGGCTTGGACATACAGTGTACAGGTTTACATTTTGAGTATCCAGGAAATAACCAGGTCATGTAAACAGACTCATTGCTAGGACTTTAATTGTTTTGTATCCATTATATGCCCGCACACCCTGAATATGTGGGGGAGCTAGGATTGCCACCTTTTCTTCAAGCCAAACCCGAACACTCTAGTGTTGTGCTTGGGCGGCCAATTTTTTTTTAAGCGTTTACATTATGTGTATATTTACATTATGTTTATATAATATGGCACGTGGTATGCATGGCATGTCAGGCTGGTAGTATGGCAGACTGGTATAATGGCTGGCAGACTGGTATAATGCATGGCACACTGGTAATATGCATGACACTATTATGGCACACATTGGTATTATGCATGGCAGACTGGAAAGGCTGGCACACTGTTATGACCGACTGGTATTATACATGGCAGACTGAAAAGGCTGGCACACTGTTATGGCAGACTGGTATGGCTGGCAAACTTATGGTACACACTGGTATTATGCATGGCAGAGTGGAAAGGCTGGCACACTGTTATGGCACACTCTTATGGGCTTATGGCACAATGATGGTAGTATAGCACTGGCAGGCAGACTGGTATATGGGCTTAGACTGAGTAGACTACTCCGCTACTCACCGTCCTGTCGGTGTCTCAGTCAGAGGCTCAGAACCTGCTTGAGTTGACTGGCAGCGACTGTGAGAGTCAGTGGATGGAGAGCAGCTGCTGGCCTGGCGAGATCAACGAAAGCGAGACCACGCATGCAGCAGCGTCACTGCCCAGCCGGGGGGAGTAGGAGCCGCACGAGCAACCACGTGAACGTTGTCACGTGACCGAATGAGCCCGTTGCGCCTGCGCCACTTGATAGCGGCTCAGAGGAGGCAGAGAGGTCGACATGTGATGACGCGGACCATCCAATCCCTCTTCGAGCTGAAAAAACAGATGGGAGAAGAAGACTGCGGCGCCGGGGGAATGCAGAAAATGTAAGTATAACCTCTCCGAGGCTCGGAGTCATGTGTCCGGGTGGCAGAGCGTGTCAAACCCGGACACATGACTCCAAACCCGGACGGTCCGGGTCAAAACCGGACAGGTGGGAACCCTAGGGGGCTCCCTAAAAATACCTACACACCCCCAATATATGGATACAATATAGAAAATACAGACATACGAGATCAGTGAAAAAGAGTCCTCTGGTGCAACCCTTTTTTTTATTTCTGCAATGGAGCAAACACAAACATTTCAGGGTGACCTCCTTTCTCAATACTATATGCTCATTGCAGAAATAAAAGGGTTGCACCAGTGGACCAGTTATCACCAAGCTTGTATGCCTGTATTATCTATATTGAATCTCTGTACAGCCATTGCCGTCGTGATGAAAGGGAAAATACGGTGCTGGCATATACCAGGTAAACAAATCATTAAGTGAACTGGCCGGTGCCACTCCTGTAATGTTATTTTTGCACACCCTGAATATATGGAGGAGCCCCTAAAAAGACACCGCACACCCTGAATATATGGAGGAGCCCCTAAAAAGACACCCGCACACCCTGAATATATGGAGGAGCCCCTAAAGAGACACCCACACACCCTGTATATATGGAGGAACCCCTAAAAAGACACCCGTATACCCTGAATATATGGAGGAGCCCCTAAAAAGACACCTGCACACCCTGAATATATGGAGGAGCCCTAAAATGAGGGACATTAGGAAAGCGATGCAGAACAGGCTTTTGTGTTCACAGTGATAAGAATTTAACAAAGTAATGGATGGGCAGCGTCACCAAATGTGCTGTGGATATAGCAAAATACTCACATATTATGCAGAAATTCTCTGTCTCATATCCAGTACAGCAGACTGCAGGCTCCACAGATCCGGATGAAAGTTTAGTAATAAATTTAAAACCTTGACTATAAAGCTGACAGTCTGCTCATACTGAGCAGGAGACAAATACCCAGAGGTGTTACTATATTGTGGTGTTGTACAGATCATCAATTAAAGAATCAGATGGTAGTTCAGGTGTTGCAGTGTCTGAAAGTGTAGGATATTCGCTGAGCTTTGTCTCTCTCATATATATATATATATAAAAAATTTGTAAAATTAACTATATATATATAAATCATTCTAAATAAATATAATTAAAATAATATATTGAAATTATATATTCAAACATTAATAAGATAATTATATTAAAATGTTATATTATTTAAAATATGCATGTTGCCCCTTCTCATTCTTGCATTTTTTTAAGAGAGGGGTTACATCCCAAGGGGCCAAGTGGTAACAGAGTTGTCAGTTCTGCATGGAGGGGTGGGGGTTAAATACTAAGGAGCCCAGTGGGAACCGTTGTCATCTCTGTAGAGAGGAGAGAATTGGGGAGGGGGTTAAATCCTCCCAGCTCTGCAGGGAGGGGGAAGGGGTTAAATACTTCCATTTTTGTAGGGACAGGAGAATTGGGGAGAAGGATAATGCCTTCCAGCTCTGCAGGGATGGAGTTAACTCCTTCCATTTCTGTGGGGAGGGGGTTAAATCCCCCTAGCTCTACAAGGAGAAAAGAGGGTTCAATTCTCCAATTTTTACAGGGAGGGGGTTAAATCACCCCAGCTTTGCAGAGAGGGGAGGGAGTCACATCTTCCCATTTGATGCATGGATCAGGGTGTTAAATACTCCCCTTTCTGCATGGATGGGGGGATTGGGTTCTGCAGGGAGAGGGGAATGTGACAGCTGGCTGCCATCAAACACTCACCAGACACCAGATCACTCAGGGCTGCTGGGCCACAGTTTCTCTCGTCTCCTTCCTTCACACACTCAGAGCAGGCTGTAGGTGGGCGGGGTCTCTCACTGCAGCACGCGAGCAGGAGAAGGCAGGCAAAGTTTTGTGGTTTTTGCCGCCAGAGATGCTCCGCTTGCTCAGATCATGATTTGAAATAATTTGGAGGTCAGCCTGGTAACTGCACTGCTCAGGGGGGGAAATTGTCCCATTGCCCCCCCCTGGATCTGCCCCTGGTTACAGTAGAAGGGACAGCTATGTCTGATCTGAGGAGATCGGTGTAATAAGTGATTTGGGGCTGGGACAGTATGCAGGAGAAATTTGGTTCACAATCCGTTGGCTCAGTGCTGGTGCGTGAATGAAACTCCTAAGGGAATATATCTCCTGCCACTTTGAGTTCAGAAGCAGTTCCATAGATGGAAGGTGTGGACATTTTGGGGAGGAAGCGACGTTTAGTGCTCTAAGGATCCCCAGATCGCTCCAGAGTGAAGGAGTACAACGTCTGAACTGAGATAGCGACTTGTGAGGCAAGTGGCAGTTGGAACAGCTTTATTTTCAGTTGGGGAGGGGGAGTATCACTCCTTAGCGTCAGAGCGTGTTAATAACTAATGCTCTGATGGGAATTTCGAAAAAATCCTTTCTTAGTGAGCACCTAGACACCGAGAGGAACATACGTGCTGAATTTCACATTTGTAGGCTTTATGGTTCTGGAGATATCATGATGTCGCACAACTGGCATGTCGCTTTTATATAGATATACCTACAGGGTTATTCAAAGAGATCCGTATTGTGGCTGAAAGGTAACCTAACAGTGAAATTCAACGTACGGTTACCTATCCTGGCCATTCGGCTAGTCAGAGAGCACGGAGTTCACCAAATGTTGGCGAATTGCCTGCACATATGGTGTCTGTTCGTTGCCTGTTCGAGGGCAGTGAAATATCCATAGAGAAGCAATGCTTTGTCTATTCAGAGAACAAAAACCAGCAGTGAAAAGTTGCCGAATTGCCCTGCTGTTCGGTGGTTTCATTCGACAGATTTATTGAGGCGAATCCCATAGGCTTCGATGTTAAAAATATTCCCGTTTTAATACAATATCTAATAAACCGTTTATTATAATATTATGCAGTAAAAAGTCTCTTTATTTTTAGATTTTTTTTAGGATCTTTTAAGCATTTTGTGGGATTTTTGAGCTAAACTTTTTTCCGTTGCCATTTCATGCCTGTGTGCTGAGGTCATTTTTACCAGTTTCGCTCATCATGTTTAAACACGTTTTGAAACCATATTTTATTATATGACCCAGACATATTATATATCGTTCTTTCCGACAGACTCGGCAGATTCATAATATACCATTATTATATGTATATATCATGTCCTGTCTGTATATTATAACAAAATATGCAATAAAATTAAAATTTTCAATAATTTACAACGTGTAAAGTGTTTTTTTCCACAGTTTAACATGCAAGCATTTGTGGTTATATTTTCTATGGGTTGTACTTCTTAAAAAAATTAGAAATGGGGACTCGTTAAATTTTTTTGGGGGGAAAATCATGCAATTTTTAACAAACGCACCCCATACAAAAATCATTAGTGCAGCATCATTGTTCACATTATAATTGAAATGGGAACAATATTGCTGCATTAACAAAAACAAAAAAAATATATATTTTTTAATTTATTTATTTTTTAATATTTTTTATTTACATTTTGATTTTTTTTCTTAACTTTTTACATGGTCATGTTTGGTATCGTTGGAAAGGCCATTAACCCCTAGCTACCACGGATCGGGAGATCGGGGGTTCCAATGAACCCCCTATCTCCACCATTGGTGGCAGCTAGGGGATAACTCAAAAACGGACGTCATCGCGCTATGCACGATGACGCAAGTCGTCAGGGGGAGATCCCGGAAGCTTGGCCGACATCCAAGATGTCGGCCAGATCCAAGAGAGGATCGCAATCCGGTGCTTTTTGGTGCCGAATTGCAATCCGACCCCCAAGGGGTTAAAGCGATGCATGCCTTTAATCGCTGGCCCCAGGCGATCGGGAGGGAGAGAGGTCCAAAGGACCTCCCCCCCCTCCCTTTCAGGCACCTCCTCCACACTTGTGGGGGGGGGTGCCTGAAATAGATGTCATTGCGCCGCCGCAATGACCTCTATTGTCCCTGCCGGGCTGACATCCAAGATGTCAGCCAGCACTGGGGGGGTACAGCAATCGGCCGGAATACCCACCGATTGCTGCCTCCTGTGCTAGGACCATCACACAGGAGAAGCACTTGGCAGGACGCGCTGAGCGCGTCCTCCGCAGCCCAGTGGTTAGTTTTTTCTTTTTGCTGTAACAGCCCTTTTTATTATCATTCATTGGATCTTATATGTAAATTTCAGACATTTTCGTTCTGTAGTTTCTTTGCAAACAGAGTTTCACTTTTCAAACATTCAGCGTACTGTTTTTTTTTTCACTCCATTCGTCTGTGGTGTCGGGTTTTTTACGGCGGGTGTTCTGTGCTGTGATCGGCGGCTGCTCGGGTTTCTCCGGCGTATTCGGCGGGGTTAATCCAGATGTTTTTGCGGGTTTTGGTATGCGTTCCCCGGGTTTTGCGGTGAGTGTTTGGCGGGTTCGCGGTGGCTTTTCCCTTGCACTACGACAGCCCTGTGGTGCTTGCTGAATACACCGCAGGGTCGCCGAAATGGGATCGCCAAATCGCACCGAATTGAAGAGAAAGAAAAGTCACTGAATGTGCGGTGTCTTTTCGATTCTCTTTGAATAACCCTGATACTGTCACGACCCTGGTAGAGGGGAATAGGCTATGAGCCCGATGTGCAGTGATAAACAGCCTGAGCCACGTAAATGAAGTATAAAGGGGGTTTATTAGAAGAACACAGCAATACGGATGGGGCAGGAATGGAGATGACTGAGGAGGCAATGCAGGGAGGAACCAGACACAGGGAGACACTGAAGGAAAACACAGCAGGAGACTTACATAAGACATGAGACACGAAACAGAGGGCACTTGTGGCTTGGAAGCAGCGGGCACTGGAGGCGTGGAAGCAGCGGGCACTGGAGGCTTGGAAGCAGCGGGCACTGGAGGCCTGGAAGCAGCGGGCAATATACGTAGTCCATGCAATAGGTCGTGGTAGGCAGCTGGCAAACGTAGCATAAATCCAGGCAATAGTTGGTACATGGTAAATCAGCTGGTCAGCTAAGAAAGGGAGCAGGTCTCAGGTGAAGGGCTACCAGCTAAATCAGACAATGGAGCACTGGATTATGGGTGCCCCACCCTTATGAAGGGAACCACAGGTCTATGATTGGCAGCACCTGAAGTTAGACAGCTTGAAGACAAGAACAGGAGGGTGCAGTACCGCCTTTGGCCTTTTTGCCACGGCAGCGACAAAGTGATCCATGACACATACACACATTTATTTTTCAAGAAGAGTCTAACTAGCAATTTTCCCACCTGTAACATCTTCTGTTTCTGAGATATAGGTATCCGGTTTAAAATATTTAACCCCTTTTTTCACCTCCCCACATGGATTTTTGGAAAACACGTGTTTTTTTTATTTTTCAAGAATATTGTAATACCAATTTTAACACTTGCAACGTAAAAGGGTTTTTTGAGATATAAGTATCCTGTTTAAAATATTCAACCCTCTTAAGGGCGGAATTACCCAAAAATCCTTCCTTAGTGGGGTGCCTACATCATAAAAACAGTGTACCGTCAAAATTTCACGTTCCTAGGTTAAACAGTTTCAGCTTTTCAGCTGGGCGTTGATGAGTCAGTCAGCCAGGACTTTCGCGTTGTAGAAATATATATATATATATATATATATTGTGGGGTATAGCTCAAACAGAGGTTACCTTTGCTGGGAAAAAGGTAGTCCAGGCCGTAAAAGTTCTTTCAAATCTGTCCAGCAGACAGTATTTATTAAATGGTTGCAATACAACAGAAATGAAAACAGAAAATAAACCCTTGCTGCTCAGGCTCTTACTAAACAGTTTGATTGCCTGTCTAACAAATGGTGAGCTAACCTCAGCCACCTCAAATGAACAAAAATAGTTTAAACAACCTTTCACACACCTTGTAGCTCCCTCAGAAGGCTTTCTGAGTCCCAGGCCAGAGCAACTTTCTGGTTCAGCCTCCCCTCTTTTATCTCCCCTGGATAAACATCAATTAATTAGGAGAGAGACAAAAAACCCGGATTTTCCAGACCCAAAGTTAGCACCAAAACCCGGTCTGGGTTCCACTAGTCCTGTACACAGGGCCGGTGCAAGAATTTTTGCCAACAAAGGCGAAGGGTCACTTTGGCGCCTCCCCCAAACCCCATGACTAATCCACGGATCTCGCTATCCCACAAAATACTTCACTAATACTCCTTATACTTCATGATCAAACCTATTATCCCGCATTCTCTGTGTTTCTATCTCCTGAGTATGTTAGTAAATCCTTCTAATATAATGATCTCTTCTGTCACCCATGTGTCTCCTACCCTCCACCTCATCTCTCACTCTGTCCTGTCTGCTAATCCTCCCAAGACCATCCTCTACCCTCTGGCATCTTCCCCCAATGTGATCCCTGCCCTTCTCCTCAGCCCCCTGTAATTCCTGCCAGCCTCACTGCATCCCGTCACACCCAGTGATCCCATGCTGGTCTCCACTGCCCCAGTGTCCTGCCACTCTCCTCTGCCAACCTCCTCGGCTCCCACTCAGCCCTCTGCCACCATTCCCTGCCTCAAAATGTGACTGTGGTTATTCTCCTGTCCCCTTACGTGCCCTCACCAGGGCTACAATAAGTCAGTTCCAGCCCTCACTGTGCCCCTGTTAAGCTTAATAGTCATTCCAAACTAAAACGCTGTCTTCCCCAGCCCGTCACCCTCTACAGTCCTCAATGTGTCGCCGCTCATCCTCCCTAACCTAGTGTGTTCTATGCCACCCTCCGCAACCTCAGACATCAGAACCCAGATACATGCATACCCAGACGCACCAGACCCGAGTGTGAGCAGTGAGGGACCAGATATTATCATCATTTATATAGCGCCAACAGTTTCTGCAGCGCTTTACAATAATTAAAAGGGAACAAGATATGGATAAACGGACATAGGATGGAAACAAGAGGTGTAGAGGGCCCTGATCATAGGAGTTTACAATCTAGAGAAACCTTGAATTATCTTCAAAATATCCCATTATAAAATATAATTACACACAATTGTGTGCCTTTTTATATATACAATACATTGTATAACTTGAATAACTTTAATATATTGAGCTTCCAGAGAATAGTAGCAGATATTTGACATTTAGCAAGTTTGCACCAGGCCTCAGTGTCAGCCCTGCAACTTTCAGAGCTACACCCCCCCCCCCCACCACCACCACGTGCCAGTGCCACCATGCTGTAGAGACAGGGCTGTTATCTATGGAAGTTATCTTAGCACTCTTGTGTCCTCAGCAAAACTGATGTGCACATTTTCTTTGCACAATGTCCTGGATGCTCTGACCAGTATTAACCCTGTCTATGGGAGAGGAAGGAGGGGGCAAAGAGTGAGGAGAATCTGCCATGTCTTGCTGCTGCTGCTGCCTCGGGGCTACTTGGGGGAGAATTTCTAAACGTGCAGAAGGGCCAAGAAGACTTTCACCTGCAGAGGGGGGAGAGAAGGGACCAGTATAGAGTATATGCTGCCAGCTCTCACCCCTCCCTCCCTGTGCAGTGTGTGCAGGACGTGATGCTGGTGGAGACTTTAAGCCACCATGGATCCATGTAAGTGGGGGGGCTGTGACATGTGTAAGCTGGGATGTCTGCCCCTGTTACCCTGTCTCCCTCTCCACCTGTTACCTGCAGATCACGGCATGTCAGGGCTGCAGGCTCCTCTCCTCCACACAGCTGCAGCCACGTGCTGATGGTGATCATGTGCGAGGAAGGGGGCGGGTCATTTTTCAAGAGGCTCCCATTGGCTCTCTCCAGGCACACAGAGACAGGGGAAGCAAGGGGGAGCCCTGATGGTGGGAGAGCTGCTTTCTCTCCTCTCCCCGCACCCGGGCAGTGTCATAGAGGGTGCGGGCCTCTCCCCTGCACAGCGCTGATCTCTCCCTACAGAGAGAGACAGCGCTGACAGGCTTAGAGGATTCCAGCGTTCAGTGAGAGTAATCCGGAGTTTAGCGCCCCCTGGTGGACAGGTGCCCCTAGGCAGGAGCCTCTGCCTGTACAATGCTCCGGTGCAAAAATTATGACTGCATCCAAACAGCCTCCAAGTTTCAGATGCACACGGAGACTATGTAAAATTTCAAATAAAATTATTTAATGTTGCATAATACGCATAGATCGACATTTCAGTTCCCAAAGGAACTTTCCTCAGGATAACACACACCAATACTGAAGACACATATATACGTACATCATTTAGGACCTCACAGGTGTATGCACTCACGCCAACGGGAGGGGTTTAGCCTGTGTGTTCAATGTAATACAGCCATGGCAAACAAATACAACAAACAAGTGTATCCATAGCAACCATACAGGGTTATTCAAAGATAATCGAAAGTCACCGCACGTTCGGTGACTTTTTGTTCTCTGCAATTCGGTGTGATTTGGCGATCCCATTTCGGCGACCCTGCAGTGTATTCAGCAAGCACCACAGGGTCCCCCGAAGTGCAGGGAAAAGCCGGCGCCAACCCGACGAATACTCACGGCAAAACCAGGCGAACGCAGACCAAAACCCACAAAAACATCTTGATTAACCCCGCCGAAGAAACCCGAGCAGCCGCCGATCACAGCGCAGAGTAGTCGCCATAAAAACCTGACACCGCAGACGAATGGAGTGAAGAAAAAAAACAGTACGTTTGAATGTTTGAAAACTGACACGCTGTTTGCAAAGAAACTACAGAACGAAAATGTCTGAAATGTACACATAAGATCCTATGAATGATAATAAAAAGGGCTGTTACAGAAAAAAATATATATTTTAAGAAATATATATTTTCGCCAAAATAATCCCGAAAAATGCATAAAAGATCCTAAAAAAATCTATAAAGAGACTTTTTACTGCAGAATATTATAATCAACGGTTTATTAGATATTGAATTAAAACAGGAATATTTTTAACATTGAAGCCTATGGGATTCGCCCAGGGGAGTACTTAGGGGGGGAGCAGGGGGGCGGCACTACCCCCTAGGTTGACACAAAAAAAAAATATATATTTTTGCAAAGTATTTTACCAGGAAGGATACATTGAGATTTCACTAATTTTCAAGTATGTCCTGGGTAAGCAAGGCCTAGGCTTTCACCTTCCAGGGGGCAGTAAAAAACCTCACCACTAAAGGGATTACTCACAGAGCACCGAAATTATGCCAACATTTTGGTGTTCTGTTGTTCCCTGCACTTCGGGGAATTACATTTCCTCACCCTGCAGTGAATTCACCATTCACCGCAGGGTCCCCAAAGTGAAGGGAGTCGGCCTCTGAATGCCGCCACCGCAAACCCCTGGCCTGCTGTTTTCAAAAAAACCACTTAACGAAAATGTCTGGAATTTACATATAAGATCCTATGATTGATAATAAAAAGTTATGTTACAGAAAAAAGAAAAAAAAATTTTTTTTAAAAAAAAGGAAATATTTTGGCGAAAAAAATTCATTAAAATTAATAAAGGGAACTAAAAAAAAAAAAAAGTCAATAAATAAAGACTTTTTACTGCACATTAAAATAATAAATGGTTTATTAGATATTGCATAAAACAGGAATATTTTTAACATTGAAACCTATGGGGTTCGCCTGAATAAACCTGCTGATTGAAACCACCGAACATCAGGGCATTTCACTGACATTTCTCTGCTGTTTGGTGTTCTCTGAATAGATTAACCATTACATCTCTATGGGGATTTGCACTGCCTTTGAACAGCACCGTACTTGCTGGCAGTTCGCCAAAATTTGTGTGTGAGCATATCACAGAGCAGTGGTGTACTTAGGGGAGTGGCGGGGGCGGGTCGTCCCAGTGATTATTGGGGTTTCATTAGGGGGTACTAGGAGGTGCCACTGTCACTGTGTGTCAGCTTTGAGCGGTGTTCTCAAACAACGAGCAGTGGAGCAGGACGTTTGCATTAGGAATAAAATAGAATAAAAATCCCCTTCTCCTCCCTCCATAGCTCCTCCCCTGCCCCACAGCAGGTCCAGGAGAGGGGAGGGGAATGTGATTTGTGTGCAGAGAGAGAAGATGACAGTAAACGGCAGGTAAAGGGGGGGGGGTATCAGCAGAATATGAAGCCTTGTCTGCTTACTGCTGTTTAAAGTGGACCTTTCCTTAACCAGCACTGCAGTCATCATAAATTTGTAATTGAGCTGACTGGCTCTTGGTGAGGTCCTGCATAGAGGGGGCCAGGCTGCATTCACTGCATCACCAGTGAATAGACAGCCCAGGGTAAACAGGGACAGGTAAGATGGAGTCTTATAAAACTGGAAAAGTAAAGAAAAAATACCATATCAACATTGTATAGCTGCAAAACACACACCCATTCTCTGCTCAGCAACTCCAATCACACAAAACTAGCCACCCACTCACACAACTCCCATCACACAAAACCAGCCACCCATAGAACTCCATCACACAAAACCAACCAACCCACAACCCCATCACACAACACCAGCCACCAACACACAACTCAGCCACCAACACACAACTCCCATCACACAAAACAAGCCACCAAAACACACACACAACTCCCATCAACAAAAACCGCCACATGTGTACTTTTGTTCATAGCATGAGGATGGATATGTTGTGAGTTTGCAAAATCACTTAAAAAGAACAATTATTCAAAATAAAATCTACACTCACCTCTTATTGCACAGCACAGAGGACACATGATTCACCAATTATTATATGTATACGTCATGTCCTGCCAGAATGCTATAACTAAAAATATTTTTGAAAACATTAAAAAAAGTGTGCAATTTAAAAATAAAAATAAAAATTACATTTTAGGCTAGGGTCAAACGAAAGCATTTTTACACGCGAACGTAAAAAAGTGCGTCCGAACGCATTGACGTATTTTTTCACGGAATACGCGAAAACGGTCATACAATGCGCATTTTTGTGCGTGATTTTTTACGGATCCAAACCAGGAAACTTTGGGTGTCTGGACGTTATGTTGGCTGGACCCGAGCAGGGTCTGACGTCTCCAAATCACACACACACACACACCGCTAGCGGACGCAGCACACTCTGTACGTCCGTACTAGAGGTTCTGCGTTCATTTTCCACTTGCGTTGCGCGGCCGGACTTTCGTGCGACCATACTTCGTATATTGGCCGTCATTGCCCGTCATTTGCTGCTAGTGCGGCCGTAATTAAGTGCGCCAGAACGCACGTTAAAAGTGCGCTGGTCTGACCCCAGCCTTAAACTTGGGGGGGTGCCAAATATAGGATCCGCCCCGGGTGCCAAATGTTCTAGATTCGCCTGAATAAACCTGTTGAATGAAACCACCAAACAGGAGGGCAATTCGGCAACTTTTCACTGCTGGTTTTTGTTCTCTGGATAGCCGAATGGCCAGGAACGGTAACCGTACGCTGAATTTCACTGTTCGGTTACCTTTCGGCCACAATTCAGATCTCTTTCAATAACCCTGATAGTAAAACTTTTGAAAACTTGAATAGATGCAAGACATAGAACACATATAGCAGCAATTCAAAAACAGAATTATTCAGTGTAAAAAGCAAAACAAAAAATACTAAAATACCTGAAAAAGAAAAATACATAATAAAAACATATTCATAGATATAACAAATAAGACAGTGCCACCCAGAGGAGCAGAATCACAAGGCATATAACGCTATAGTAGACTATAGAGAGCAAAAAATAGATCGCAAAAAAGTTATATAGTTTGCGCACTATATATATTTTTTGTGAACTATTTTTTGCCATCTATAGTATACTATAGCCTTATATGCAGACTTCCTGGTCAGCATTACTCGTGAGGAGGTGGTTCGTGGATTAGAAAAATTGAGACAAAAGGCCATTGATTTGGAACTCCATGCTGTCTATTTATTGGACTATTATAGGCCCAAAAAGATACGAGGCTTCAGTATACGGAATATACCAACTATTGGTTGTAATAAACCAGACATGTGCCGTCGCTGGATTGAGATTTTAAATAAATGTTCCCTGGATCTAATGCTCCTGGTAGTGGAGGAAGTGGGATGAGAGTTGAAAATTGTTAAAATCAAGACCGTTGAATAGGAGGCTAAATAAAAGGACACATTGTCGATACCGTATTTTGATGAATTAATTGCTAAACTGTCTGGTGCCTGAAGTCTTACCGCAATGAGCTGGTCCATTTTAAACAAGACAAACTCGACAAAGTAAATCTTGACTATTCAGAGCACCGGGTGTACCGGTGGCTCACGGGGGAACCCCGGCTTATGTTTCCACCACGTGGACAAATTCGGAAACCAGTGTACTCCACAGTTGATGGTACATCTGGGGAATCCGCCTCAGATAATGAGGCCGGTGCCCACTCTAATACTCCTTCAACAAGACTGACCACATCGGCTTCTCCTGCTTTTTTAGACAGGGGCCATGGCTAACACAGGGAATCGACTGGCACTCAGCGCCTCGACCTAAGAGACGGCAGAGACAGATCCGACGGGGCAAGAGGGGTGGCTCGGGGAGGCAACAGAGGACGACCCCCCAAGAAGAGGAAATAATTCCCATATACAACTTGTCCTCTAGGACCTTGAGTAACACTGAGACTATGTTACTTTCTAAGGAACTGAGTTTCATCCCAACTATTGGTCCTGATAAATTCCAGTGGGAAATAGAAATGTTTAAATTTGGACGTCTGCTACGGTTGCTGGATTTTTTCTCTAATCAACCCTCTTCTGCCCATGTAGAACCTACGCGGCTGAAATCTATGTTTGACCCTTCTGCCACGAATCCAGATATTCGTGCCTTTCTACAATGCATTAAAAATAATACGGAAAAAGTAATATCTTGTAAGGATAATATGAAGGTCTCTAATGTTTCTTCAAAAGAGAGCATTACTATCTCAAATTTGGCTAACAATTACCATCCACTCTGCTGACAAGGGTGGGGGTATTGTTCTAATGAACTATGTTGACTATCATAATGATATTCTTTTGCAACTGAGTGACGAGGCGGTCTACCTTCGATTACCTGGTGGTCCAGGGGTAAAGTTTGGTAAACGCATTAATCTTTTTCTCCAACAGGCGGTTGAATCTACCATTATTTCAACACAGTTATATGATTATCTGAATGTTGAAAGGAAATTGAAATATGGTAGCTAATTCACTGAATACATATTTCTACTCTAGTAATATTTGATAGTTATATAAATATATAGGGCCGGATTGACTGCTCAGTAAATGCCTAATATGTTCATGAGGTAATGCTGAGTATGGTCTTTCTCTTGGCTTCCTGTTTTTATCAAGGAGTGCAAATTTTTCTATTCAACTCCATTTCCTCTAGAAACTAAGAGAGGCTGACCAGCCGAGAGGAAGGGAGGGACACAGATGTTTAATTGTTAATGCATCCTATGGAATATTCCTATTTCTAGAATAGGATATAGCGGTGACGTCAATTTAGGCGTGCCTACTAGGCAAGGACAGGAAATGTTTGTAAGTCTAGGTACTGCCCAAAGTAGAAAAAACATGTTTCCTATATTACTGACGTATTGGTTTGTAATTCATGAATTTGTGACGCTTCTATTTTTGATAAAACTACTGAATGTATGAAATTTACTACAGAGTAAAAGAAACCACCCAAGACAGCACTTGTGTCCTGGTCTATTATTCTCACTTGAGTTCTGATTCCTGTATGGTCACTGGGTCTGGTGACGAAGCAGCTATCTCTCATCACTGGACCGTGGCCATTCCTGTTATGTTCTTGCAGTATACATATCAATTTGGTATCAGAAGTGCGGATTTGAACTAATCAACTTGTCTTGGTGAGTATGGGTTACATATTTATTTTATTAATATTTATTGAACCTAATATTCATCATAGATAACTTGCTTGTTCAAATTTCCGAACTCGCATTATTTGATAGTGCAAGAGTTTCTTTTGAATGATTTGATTGTTTAAGTGATGGTGAATGAAAAATAGGATTTTTTACAATCGTCTGGGTAAAGAATAGTGATCCTTTCTCTTTGTTTCCTTGATCAATTGTTGGATGTCCCCGCTGTTAGTGACTCACATTTGAATTGTGTTGTAAAGAGTATTATATTTTAAAAGATTAATACCTTTAAGTTTCCCGCCCCGAGAATTGGGTCCCTATTTACCTGACTACTTGTTATTTCCTATTTGTGCGTGTTCTCCCTGATAGTGTAGTTAAAAAGATTTTAAATAGAATGGAGATTGCGGTTTTGTGATTTGGCTCAGTGAGAATAAAGGAAACTGCGCATTTTTGCGACCCTTTCCCTCTCACCCTTTTAATTGTGCTGGCCCTTCTCCTTCCCCCCTCCACCGCGCCTTTTTTTGTTGCGATATGGGTGCCAAAAAATCCTCCCATATAGATCCAAAAACAACGGGCAAATTAGATAAGCACTTCAATAAGAAGTTAATGCCCCAAAATGGCCCTGCTGAAATGCCCGCCGATTATATACAACGTGTTGCTGGCGAATATTTTACCACGCCCTTTATAGATTGCCTCGCTGGCTGGACTACAGCCATGCATTCTTTTGATCCATTCCCAAATTCAGGAAGCTTCTCTTCCTATCATATGTCCATGATAAAAGGCTTATGTCTTGGCGACCAGAAAGCTTTCCCATATTTCCAACCTGACTCAAATTGGGATAGAAAATATATGAAGGAATGTGGTAAAGTGTGGATTCACTTGTCCTCTTCATATAACCCCATTTCTAAAACTCCTAAAGATGTATCATGGTCCATAGATAGTCCCCCACCTTACAATTCTTCTCCTCCTGCCCTTTCACAACCTACTCCCAAACCCTCTTCCCTTTATCCCAGTCTTGACCCTAAGACTTTGGCAGCTGTGATTACAACTATTAAAACCACTACTAATCCTCTGCCTTCCCCTGAAGCCCTAACACAAAATATAGGTGTTTTAGGTGCTATCGTAGGAATACCCCATGTTGAAACAGAATCTGACACAGAACAAGATGAAACTAGCACATATGATTGGCAAAATAAAACCCCTAAGTCTAAATTCAGTACATCTTCATTTGTATCCACTTCCAAACCCAACCGTGTAGGATACTCTCCCCAAATGCAATCTTTTATTGACCAATTTGAACCCCAACTTCAGAACATAATAACTAGGACCCAATCTGGCAAAACTATCAACCCCCCTGCTAGATATCAGATGCCCTATTTAATTGCAGGAAATAATGTCGTTATTATGCCCCCTGATATAGGAACCTTAAATTCTATAATTAAGGGTTCTCCTAGTCCCAGAATTTCCCCGACTACGACAACACAATATCTTAAACGGACGACACGAGGATAGCAATTAACTCAGGAAGATTACAAGTTGATCATTAACGGTGTCATGGGATATGCTGATGACACTGGTTTTGATTGGACTCGTGTTCTCTCACTTCAACCCCCCCATGTTCCTCTAATAGGTGCCCCTATTACACCCCAAAATTTGCCTTTACAAACATCGGTCCAGATTGATGATATGTGGACAGAAGTTTGTGATGAATGGACTCGTAATTATGGAGCTCGACGTTCTATGGTCGCAGCCATTGCATGCAAACAAAATGCCAAAGAATCTGTCACCGAATTCGTCCACCGGTTCCATAAGAACTGGAAGGAGGATGCCGGCATGACATTAGATGGAGATATGGGTCTCCTCTACACACAAACTCTCATGGATAATCTCAGAGATGATACCCAGAGAATTGCTAAACAGGTGATTGATAACTGGCCAACAGTGGTACCTATTGATCTTAATAATAGGCTCCTTGTTAAAGATTCTGCAGGTTGCTTTGACCTGCAGCATTCTAAATATATGTTAGCTGTTTTTAACAGTCCTTCAGGTCCCCCAGGTAATAATGGTCCTCGCCCTAAACGGACTTATTATCGTCCTCAACACCCCACACGTACCCCAGGTACTTGTTTCATTTGTGGTGATCCAAATCACTGGCGTAATGAATGCCCTCATAATCCCAGGAACATTGGCAATACGGCTATGAACCCCCAGCCACGATCTCCAACAAGCAATGCTGTTACCTCTCCTAACAGTGCCTGTGATCCACCTCGTCATAAGATTGATTGGCAAAACCAATCAAATGCATGATGTGGCCCAGAGGCATGCTCCATCTCATGTGTACAGGTTTCAGAAACAGTTGACCATTTGCCCTTAGTGATCCTTAATTTGGAGGATCATAAAACCCCATTCCTTGTGGATACGGGTGCTACAAATTCGACACTTACAATAGAGTGGTGTTTGTGGTCAATTAAACCTGCTGAGATGCCATCTTTGGGGATTAATGGAGTCCTAACAGAAATGTTTGTCACCCCACCCATTGCTATTTCTTCAAATTCTTCTCCTGCCTCTGTGTTTCATTCTTTTCATGTTCTTCCTACCTGTCCTGTTAATTTGTTAGGCAGATATTTGCTTTCTGTGTCTATTATCTGCATGCCATCTGGATCTTTACATGTGGATTCTCCATTCCTTTCTATTGAAGCTGCTCCCAGCACATTTCATCCCCCAACAGCCCCCACTCTCTCTCCACCTAACACTTCCTCCCATTCCTTCTCTCCTCTTCACTGTGCTTTCCTTTCAGCACCTGATCTCGAATTGTGTGTACATCTGGATGTATGGGCAATTGACGAATATGATGTGGGTTCTATCTCATGCACACCATATTCGGCAAAATTAAAAAAATCTGCAACTCCTGTCTATCACAAGCAATATAATCTGTCACCTGCTAAAGTTGAAGGAATACGGGAATTCATTCACCGCTTCCTTGCTACTGGCATTCTGCGTCCCATTGTAAGTTCGTACAACACTCCTGTAAATCCTGTGCCTAAAGGAGATGGATATCGCTTTACTCAGGATTTCAGATCTCTCAATGAAATCATAATTCCTATTTCTCCAATTGTACCTGACCTCCCAACCCTTCTCACCTCCATACCCCCAGACTCCACACATTTTACAGTCATAGACCTAAAAATGCCTTTTTTCTGTCCCAGTACATCCAGATACACAACACATTTTGGCCTTTACATTTGAAGGTAGTCAGTTTTGTTGGTCAGTATTACCTATGGGATTTATTGACAGTCCTGCGACTTTCGCGCGTGTCCTGCGTGAGACTCTGTTGAGTTACAGTCCGCCGGAAAGCTCCACCTTACTACAGTATGTGGATGACCTCCTCCTTTGTAGCCCCAGCCAAGCTGCATGTCACACTGACTCTGTTGCTCTCCTCAACCATCTACACTCAGAAGGCCACAAGGTGTCCAGAAAAAAGATGCAATTTTGCTCCACCTCTGTTGAATATTTGGGTTTCGTTCTCACTCAGGGATCTTGTGTCCTCTCACCGTCCCGCATTCAGAGCCTGCTCCAGCTCAAGCGTCCTGCCTCCAAAACAGACATGTTGTCCTTTCTAGGGATGGTGAATTTTTGTCGTCACTGGATACCAGACTGTTCCTATTATGACTCTGTTCTTCGTGCGTCTGCTGTGCGCACAGCTCCGGACCAAATTGTTTGGTCTCCGGACATGGTGTCTGCCTTTGATACGTTAAAGGAACTGTTGGCTACTGCACCAGCACTGGGGCTACCAAACTATAAACTGCCTTTCCACCTCTACTGTAGAGAGGATAGGCGCACAATGGTGGCTGTTCTTGCACAGGTCCACGGGGGGGCGCTGCGTCCAACTGCATTTTTGTCAAAAGTCATGCCACCTGTTGTTCAGGGAATGCCAAATTGTCTCCGCTCCTTGGCTGCCTGTGCCATGGCTGTGGAAACAGTTCAGTCTTTAACCCTAGGTACTGACACGATTCTCCATACACAACACAATGTCTTGCATGTACTTCGTAACCTTTCTACCCAGCACATTTCTTCCCAACATTTGTCTGGTTATGAAACTGTACTAACTTCTACCTCTAATTTGTCTGTCAAATACTCTTCTGTCACTTCTGGTCCTTCTGTTGTTCTAAACGCTCTCCTGCGTCTACGCGAAGACCAAGAGGAGCCTCGTGAATTACATGATTGTCTTCCGCTCATTCAACTAACAACCTCTCCTAGATCTGATCTTTCTGACACTCCTCTAGAAGGTCCTGATATTTGTCATATCTTTGTTGATGGCTCCTGTTCTTGTCCTTCTGATTCACAGTATCTTACTGGTTATGCTGTGGTTGAATTGCCTGACATTGTGCATGAATCTGCTTCCATTCCTTCAAATTCTTCGCAAGCTGCGGAACGCTTTGCTTTAACAGCTGCATGTAAACTTTTTAAAGATCTCCCTGTCACCATTTATACTGACTCTCGTTATGCATTTGGTGTTGTGCATGATTTTGGTGCACTATGGCATCGCCGTGGTTTTACTACGGCTGATGGACGTCCTATTTCTCATTCTGATCTGATTTCTGATCTCCTGTCTGCTATTTTATTGCCTTCTCGTCTTGCTGTTGTTAAATGCAAAGGTCATGATCCTGTTGACTCTTTTGTTTCTCATGGCAATCACTTTGCTGACGCTACGTCTAAAGCTGCTGCTCTTTCATCTCCTACCATTTCTCTTGTTCCTCACCCTCCAATTGTCACCTGCTACTTTTCTCCTTTTCTGCTGCCCCAGAAATGGATGCTTAAAGAACTCCAGGCAGGTGCTACTGAAGCTGATGTTTATCATTGGGCCTCAGAAGGCCTTGTGAAGTCTCAAGAAATTCCGCCTGATGTTAGAATTTATGAGAAAGGAGGGAGAGTGGGCTTACCTGCTGCAGCAGCGCCAATCTTTATTTTTTCTTTTCACGGTCCTGGCCACAGATCTCCCAACTGTTTCCTGTATGGTCACTGGGTCTGGTGACAAAGCAGCTATCTCTCATCACTGGACCGTGGCCATTCCTGTGATGTTCTTGCAGTATACATATCAAATGTTATGCACCCTAAATGTCCAATCCTTTATACTTCACCAAAGGTTCATAAAAATGCATCCCATCTCCCGGGCCGTCCAATAGTTTCGGCTATTGGTGGACTTTTGGAACCACTTTGTGTCTGGTTGGACCATATCTTTCAGGATCCGGTAATGGTCCTGAGTACTTTTGTCAGGGATTAATCCAGACGTTATCTCCAGATTGAATGCCTTTGGTGTGCCTCTCCCAGGTCCTTTACTTATTACTATTGATGTCAGTAGTCTTTATACGATTATCCCATTGGAGGAGGGAATTGAGGCTATGCACACCATTCTGAGTCAATCTATGATGGGGACTTCATACCCTATTGAATTTATTTTGGAGGTACTTCGAATGATTTTGGCTTTGAACTATTGTCATTTTGAAAACTGGTTTTACCATGGGGGCTACCATGTCCCCAATGTATGCAAACTCCTTTATGTACATCTATGAAACCAGACACATCATTCCCATCTGTAATTCAGGGTTACAACTTTACATGCGTTATATCAATGATGTATTTCTGATTTGGCAGGGTATTACCCAAGATCTGCAGGATATCATATCATGTTAAAACACTTTGCTCACTACGGTCCGTTTAACCTTCCATTCTGATCCAGTACAAGTCAACTTTTTGGACCTAAATATTTCCAGTAAGGGCGACTGTCTCAAATACTCACTTTTTAGGAAGCCAACAGAATTTCCCTTCTGCATGCCTCCAGTTTCCACCCTACGAAATTCAAAAAGGCGTTGCCTATTTTGCAATTTCTATGCGTTATGCACAACAATTCCCACAACCCTACATGTGCTCAACAACGGTCACATATGTACTCCCATTTTGTTCAACACGGCTACAAGACTGAATGGCTAGAACAAGCGCTTACGAAGGCTTGTGAGCGTTTTTCATCTCAGGTTCAACACGATGGCTCTAAACCTCGTGTTACCTTCGTGCAGACTTTCCACACTAGGTCACAGGCTTTTTCTCACATTGTTAAACGACACTGGTCCATGTTACAGAACGACCCAAGGCTGACGATTGCCGCTAAGGATCCCCCGATGGTGTACTAGAAGAGAAATAAGAACTTATGTGATCTCTTGGTCCATACCGACCAATATAACTTATTTTCGAAATCTAACTCTTTTTCCAATTCAGGGTGTGTCCGTTGCCTGGGGTGCACTACATGTAGTTCAATGACCCCAGGGAAAACTTTCTACCATCCATTTAGTGGTGAAAAATACCATATTCGACACTGGATTACCTGTACCACTGACTATGTAATTTGTAAGATCTTATGTTGTGTGGTAAGATCTAGATCAGGAAGTCTATAAACAACCTAAGGGAGCGGATGGCCAACCATCGGTAAGCGATTCGGGCTGCCCTAAATGGGATTGATATTCCACAACCTGTCGCCTGCCAATTTCTGTGAGGCGGGGAACCCTCTATCGAGTCTAAAGGTTATGGGCACTGATCACGTCCCTCCACTGGCTAGGGGTGGGGACCGTGCTAGGGAACTGTTCAAAAGGGTATCTTTTTGGATTTTTTTCATTGGATGCATTGGCTCCTCGTGGCATGAATGAGAAAAACTCATACGTGCCTTTTTTGCCACCAAGGTAAGATAGTTTGCGCACTATATATAATTTTTGCGAACTACTTTTTGCCATCTATAGTTTACTATAGCGTAGACATGTGCACAGCACAAAATGTTGTTTTGGACAAATGGATTCGTCCTAAAATGCAATTTATTTAGTTGCTAAAGAAATTAGTTTTCAGTTCTTTAGTACAAAAATTTATTTTGTTCATTCGAAAACCAGCGGATACAATTAATATTGTAGTGGTGGCTCCTCAGAGGAATGATATCGGCTGCTTGTTATAGTATCTCTCACTCGCCGCACAAAGTGTCAGGCAAAGCTTTTACAGTAACTGACTGCTGCTCATCACAGCGCTCAGAGTTTCAGTAAAACTAGTAAATAATATTTTTATATATAAGAGGTTATAACAATATTATTTCCTTGTTTTACTGAAACTCTGAGCTCTGTGATGAGCAGCAGTCAGTTACTGTATGAGAGATAATGTAATAAGCAGTTGATCTCAGCGCTCACAGCCACTGGATTTAAAGGGCTAAAATAAAAAGCTCCTCTCTGTATAATATATAGAACATCCTCCTGCATTAATTAATACCCCTCTCTGTATAATGTATATAACATCCTCCTGCATTAATTAATACCCCTCTCTGTATAATGTATAGAACATCCTCCTGAATTAATTACTGTCCCTCTCTGTATAGAACATCCTCATTGCTGGTCTCCTTCCCTCAATGTAATATTACAAAAAGAACTAAAACTAAAATGTAATGCATTATCCTTTAGTTTTTTGGACCGAGCAGTTTCGTATCTCTTGAGTCATACGAAAAGTAAATTATCCCAAAATTGGGACGAAATCATTTTAGTACTAAGGCTAGGGTCAGACGAAAGCATTTTCCCCCGCGAATGTGAAAAAGTGCGTCCGAACGCATTGATGTATTTTTTCACGGAATGCGCAAAAACGGTCAGACGACGCGCATTTCCGGGCGAGATTTTGTACGGATCGGCAATAAAACTCTTTTTGCGTCTGGACGTTATGTAGGCTGGACATTAGCAGCGTCTGACATCTCCTAATCACGCAAACACGCCGCTATGCCGCAGCTGCGCACTCAGTACGTCAGTACTAGCGGTTCAGCGTTCTCAGAAAAATGCGTTCAAATTCCACTTGCGTTGCACGGCCGGACTTTTGTGCGGCCGTACATCGTATATTGGCAGTCATTGCCGGGCATCTGCTGCTAGTGCGGCCGTAATTATGTGCGCCAGAACGCACGTTAAAACATGCGCTGGTCTGACCCCAGCCTAAAACTAATGCACATGTCTACTATAGCGTTATATGCCCTGCGATTCTGCTCCTCTGGGTGGGGCTGTTTTATTTGTTATATCTATGAATGTTTTTATTATGTATTTTTCTTTTTGCTTTGTTTTTTACAATGAATATTTTGTTTTTGAATTGCTGCTATGTGTGTTCTAGGTCTTGCATCTATTCAAGTTTTCAAAAGTTTTACTATGGTTGCTATGGATACACTTGTTTGTTGTATTTGGTTGCTATGGCTGCATTACGTTGAACACACAGGCTGCTCCCCGCCCGTTGGCGTGAGTGCATACACCTGTGAGGTCCTAATTGATGTATGTATATATGTGTCTTCAGTATTGGTGTGTGTTATCCTGAGGAAAGTTCCTTTAGGAACTGAAATGTCGATCTATGCGTATTATGCAGCATTACATTTTTTTTTTATTTTTTTTTACATAGTCTCCGTGGGCATCTGAAACTTGGAGGAGATATATATATATATATATATATATATATATTATATATACACACACATACACACACAGTTATGTCCACATATATTTGGACACAGGCCCAATTTTCATACTTTTGGCGCTGTATGCCATCAGAATAAAACGAAAACAAAACAATCCAAATTAATTTGAAGTGCAGACTTTCAACTTTAATTCAAGGGGTTGAACATAAATATCAAGTACAAATTTTAGGAACTGCAACCATTTTTATACACAGTCCCCCAATTTTCAGGAGTTCAAATGGAATTGGACAAATTAATATAATCTCTATATATAAAACAGTTTTCTCCGTCAACTTACTTGCGCATGCGTGATGAAAAGAAGCCACCGGCGTGCGCGAGGGGGAAAAAGCCGTTGGAGAGGGAAGGCTGTGTGAGAAGGCAGCTCCTGGCCAAAAGGCAGGTCGGGAGAAATCAACAGCACAGAGATGCGGTGTGTGCCGGCAAATTCTCCGTCTGACTTGGCCCTTTCTCCTCCCCGTGTCCCTCCCCTCACTGCGTGCAGCTCACACCACCTGCAACCCTCCCCCCACAAATACCTCCTGCAAACCTCCCCACCACAAACACCTACTGCAAACCTCCCCACCACAAACACCTACTGCAAACCTCCCCACCTCCTGCAACCCTAACCACACACCCCCTGCAAACCTCCCCCACACACACCTCATACAATCCCCCCCACACACACGCGCGCAACTCCCCACACCACCCCCTGCAACACCCACACCACCCCCTGCAACACCCACACACCACCCCCTGCAACCCCCACACACCACCCCCTGCAACACCCACACACCACCCCCTGCAACCCCCACACACCACCCCTACAACCCCCTGCAACCCCATCACCCCTGCAAACCCCAACACCAACAATCACCCCCTGCAACAATCCCCCGATATCACCTTCTGCATCCCAACTGGCCCTGCAACCCCCAATATCACTTTCTGGTCCCCAACTGCCCTTGTAACCCCCTATATATTCTTCTGCACCCCACTGGCCTTGCAACCCCCTGATACAACCTTCTGCGTCCCCAACATCACCTTTTGCACCCCCACAATATCACCTATGTACCCCCACAACCCCCAATACCACCTTCTGCACCCCCACTGCCCCGGCAACCCCTTAATATCACCTACTGTACCCCCACAACCCCCAATACCACCTTCTGCACCCCCACCGCCCCTGCAACCCCCAATATCACCTTCTGCACCCCCACTGCCCCTGCAACCCCCAATACCCCCTTCTGCGCCCCCACTGCCCCTGCAACCCTCCAATACCACCTTCTGTGCCCCCATTGCCCCTGCAACCCCTAATACCACCTTCTGCACCACAACTGCCCCACAACTCTCCAAAACCACATTCTGCACCCCCACTGCCCCCGCAACCCTCCAAAACCACCTTCTGCACCGCCCCCGCAACCCAATACCACCTTATGCGTCCCCACTGCCCCCACAACCCCCAAAACCACCTTCTGTGCCCCCACTGCCCCCGCATCCATTACCAAATTCTGCGCCCCCACATCCATTATCAACATATGCGCCCCACTGCCCCCGCAAACCTCCATACCACCCTCTGCACCCCACTGCCCTGCAACCCTCCAAAACCACCTTCTGCACCCGCAACTCTCCAAAACCACCTTCTGCACCCCACTGCCCCTGCAACCCCCAAATACCCCCTTCTGCACCCCCACTGCCCCTGCAACCCCCAATACCACCTTTTGCACCCCCAATACCACCTTTTGCACCCCCACTGCCCCTGCAACCCCCAATACCACCTTCTGCTTCCCCACTGCCCTGCAACCCCCAAAACCACCTTATGTGCCCCCACTACCCCCGCATCCGCCAATACCAACTTATGTGCCCCATTGCCTCCTCAACCCCTCAATACCACCTTCGCCCCACTGCCCCTGCAACCCTCCAATACCACCTTATGTGCCCCCACTGCCCCGCATCCATTACCAACTTATGTGCCCCCCACTGCCCCGCAACCCAATACCACCTTCTGCACCCCCACTGCCCCGCAACCCTCCAAAACCACCTTCTGCACCCCCACTGCCCCTGCAACCCCCAATACCACCTTATTCGCCCCCACAACCCTCCAAAACCACCTTCTGCAACCCACTGCCCCTGCAACCCCAATACCACCTTATGCACCCCCACTGCCCTGCAACCCCCAAAACCACTACCCCCGCATCCGCCAATACCAACTTCTGCGCCCCCACTGCCTCCGTAACCCCTCAATACCACCTTCTGTGCCCTCACTGCCCCCGCAACCCCCAATATCACCCACTGCCCCTGCAACCCCCAAATACCCCCTTCTGCACCCCCACTGCCCCGCAACCCTCCAAAACCACCTTCTGCAACCCACTGCCCCGCAACCCCCAAAAACACATTGTGCCCCCACTACCCCCGCATCTGCCAATACCAACTTCTGCGCCCCAACTGCCTCCTCAACCCCTCAATACCACCTTCTTCGCCCCACTGCCCCTGCAACCCTCCAATACCACCTTCTGTGCCCCCACAACCCCCAATATCACCCACTGCCCCTGCAACCCCCCAATATCACCCTCTGCGCCCCCACTACCCCGCAACCCTCCAAAACCACCTTCTGCAATTCACTGCCCCTGCAACCCCAATACCACCTTTTGCACCCCCACTGCCCCTGCAACCCTCCAATACCACCTTCTGCTTCCCCACTGCCCCGCAACCACCAAAACCACCTTGTGCCCCCACTGCCCCCGCATCCGCCAATACCAACTTATGTGCCCCCGCAACCCCACAACACCACCTTCTGCACCCCACTGCCCCTGCAACCCTCCAATACCACCTTTTGTGCCCCCACAACACCACCTTCTGCACCCCAACTGCCCCGCAACCCCCAATACCACATTCTGCACTACCACAACCCCAATACCACCTTCTGCGCCCCCACAACCCCAATACCACCTTCTGCACCCCCTGCAACCCCCAAATACCAACTTCTGTGCCACCACTGCCCAGCAACCCCCAATACCACCTTATGTGCCCCACTGCCCCGCGACCCCCAATACCACCTTCTGTGCCCCCAATGCCCCGCAACCACCCAATACCACCTTCTGCTCCCTACTGCCCCTGCAACCCCAATACCACATTATTCACCCCCACTGCCCCCGCAACCCAATACCACTTGTGCCCCCACTGCCCCGCAACCCCCAATACCACATGTGCCCCTACTGCTCCACAATCCAATACCACCTTATGTGCTCCCACTACACACGCAACCCCCAATACAACCTTCTGCACCCCCACTGCACCCGCAACCCAATACCACTTGTGCCCCCACTGCCCCGCAACCCCCAATACCACTTGTGCCCCTACTGCTCCACAATCCAATACCACCTTCTGTGCTCCCACTACACACGTAACCCCCCCAATACAACCTTCTGCACCCCCACTGCACCCGCAACCCAATACCACTTGTGTCCCCACTGCCCCGCAACCCCAATACCACCTGTGCCCCTACTGTTCCACAATCCAATACCACCTTCTGTGCTCCCACTACACACGCAACCCCCCAATACAACCTTCTGCACCCCCCACTGCACCCGCAACCCCCAGTACCTCCTTCTGCATCCCACTGTCCCCACAACTTCCCAATACCAAACGTCTGCACCCTCAATGCCCTTGCACCCCCCCAATGGAGTGCATAGCAGCCAGATCCCGGGGTATGCCGGGAGAAGCCAGATCCCGGGGTACGCCGAGAGCAGCCAGATCCCGGGGTACGCCGAGAGCAGCCAGATCCCGGGGTACGCCGAGAGCAGCCAGATCCCGGGGTACGTCGAGAGCAGCCAGATCCCGGGGTACGTCGAGAGCAGCCAGATCCCAGGGTATGTCGAGAGCAGCCAGATCCCAGGGTACGTCGAGAGCAGCCAGATCCCGGGGTACGCCCGAGAGCAGCCAGATTCCAGGGTACGCCGAGAGCAGCCAGATCCCGGGGTACGCCGAGAGCAGCCAGATCCCGGGGTACGCCGAGAGCAGCCAGATCCCGGGGTACGCCGAGAGCAGCCAGATCCCGGGGTACGCCGAGAGCAGCCAGAACCCAGGGTACGCTGAGAGCAGCCAGATCCCGGGGTACGCCGAGAGCAGCCAGATCCCGGGGTACACCGAGAGCAGCCAGATCCCGGGGTGCGCCGAGAGCAGCCAGATCCCGGGGTGCACCGAGAGTAGCCAGATCCCGTGGTGCGCCAAGAGCAGCCAAATCTCATTGTGCACCGAGAGCAGCCACAACCCAGGGTCTGCCGAGCAGCCAAATCCTCAACAATAGACTGCACTCTGGGCAGGCCTAATTCCTAGTCATAAATAAAATGTTGATTAAAATATTTTGTGGAGAATCTTTTAGTGGCAATGACTGCCTGAAGTCTGGAACCCATGGACATTACCAAAGACTTGGTTTCCTCCTTTCTGATGCTTTACCAGGCTCTAACTGCAGCGGTCTTCAGTGGTTTTTCGTTTGTGGCTCTTTCTGCCTTTAGTTTTGCCTTCAGCAAATGAAATGTATGCTCAATTAGGTTGAGATCAGGTGATTGACTCAGCCATTGCAGAATATTTCACTTTTCAAAAACTCCTGGGTTGCATTTGCTATGTTTTTTTGATCATTGTCCATCTGTATTGTGAAGCGCTGTCCAATCAACTTTGCTGCATTTGGCTAAATCTGGGCTGACAGTATATCTCTAAACACTGCTGATTTCATCCGGCTGCTTCTGTCACATAATCAATAAACACCAATGACTCAGTGCCATGGAAGCCATGCATGCCCATGCAATCACACTGCCTCCACCATGTTTTACAGATGTCAATGTGTGCTGGATCATGAGCGGTTCCCGAGCCTTCTCCACACTTTAATCTTCGTTGTTTCCGTCTAAAGAAGGTTTTTCCAGAAATGGTCTGGCTGGATGTTTTTTGGCAAAATCTAATCTGGCTTTTATATTCTTCAGGCTTTATGAATGGTCTGCACCGTGTGGTGAACCCCCTAGATTTGCTCATGTGAAATCTTCTCTTGATTGTAGACTTTGATAATGATACGCACCTCCTGGAGTGTCCTGCACTAGTCCTGCGATTGTCCACCACTGTTGTCCACTGTTGACGTCCAGGCCTTTTTATGTTGCCGAGTTCACCAGTGTGTTCTTCTTTCCTCAAAATGTACCAAACTGTTGATTTGTCCACTCCTAATGTTACTGCTGTCTCTGATTGATTTGTTTCCTTTTTGAAGCCTTACAATAACCTGTTGTTTCACTTGCATGGACAGCTCCTTTTACGCATGATGTAGGTTCACAGCAATAGATTTCAAATGCAAATACCACCCTTAGAATCAACTCTAGACCTTTTACCTGCTTAATTGATGTAGAAATAATGAGTGTAGCCCACACCTGGACAATTACTTTTGGTCCCTTGAAAAAGGGTGGATGGCTACTAAGAGCTGTAATTCCTAAACCTTTCCTTCTATTTGGATATACATACCTTCAAATTAAATTGTGCACTTTCAGGCCGTATCCATTATATAACTGTAGATTGTATAGGTTTTGGAAAATATCTGAAAAATTGTGTTGGTGTCCAAATATATATGGACCTAAATGCATATATCAGGGACAGACTGACACCTAATGGGGTTTCCAGGAGATCATGAGGCCCCCTTGTGCCATGCCCAGCAAAGGCTACACCCATGCAAAATCCCACCCATGCAACGCAACACATGCATGCACATTGTTATGCCAATTTATTTCTTCAAGCAACTTTCAAAATAATTATTTTAACAAGTTAAGAAAATCCACTCAGGCCCACCAGTGAATTGGGGAATCCATTGTGCCCCATCCAGACTTACAGGTGGCCAACGTCCTGCTCTAGCAGCCATCACACACTCACTGCAGCTAAGACTACTCCACAGCACACATGGGTAGCTGCTAAACACTTTTTCGGGTTTATAAGGTACGCTACATTACTCCTACACACTGCCAGTGGCGACTCTAGGAACAATATATAGGGGAGGCACAAAAGTGTTGGAAATGCAAAAGCATGTACTATATCATTTAAACTGTAGATGGTGCTGTTGTTAAAGGGTACTATCTGTTCTGCACTTGTTTCTCTCTCACACTTCCTTGATTTCTCCCTGTGTAATGCCTGCTGCTTACGGTCACTAGTCTGTAATATGGGTTTGTTTTATGCACAAAGTAAAGTTTCCTGCTGCAAGTTCACAAGATTCCAGAGCCACTTTCATACATAACCAACAGGTTATGAGCCCAGACACTGAAAAGGAAACAGTAAGCGCTGCATCTATGATCCAAATACCTGCTGTGTGAGGAAACAAGAGCTGCATCCAAAATACTGAAAAATGGCAAGTGGTACAGATGTGAAATTTGCAATAGCAAAGCTAAACAATACCAACTATCAGCTGTGGAAGTTTAAGCTGGAAATGCTGTTATCCAAAGATGACTTGTGGCAGGTTCTGGATACAAACAGACCCACTGACAACCCAGAAGAATGGGACAGAAAAAACAGACAAGCAAAAGCAGTTATAAGCCTGTTAGTGTAGGATGATCAACTTATTCATATAAAGAAAAGAAAACACAGCTAAAAAAGTATGTGGACTGCACTACAGAAACTGCAAGAGCGTTCAAATTTAAACAGTAAACTATATCTACTGCGTAAACTGTATAAGATGAGACTGGAAAAAGGCCAGGAAATGTGTGAAAATGTGAATGCTATGCTGGAAATTGTGGAGCAATTACGAAGACAATCATGTAGTGGCATTACTATTATGCAGCCTTCCAGAATCGTATAGTGCCCTTATAAACGCGAACATGGCAAGAAATCGAGTACCGTCTTGATGTGCTTCGTGCAACTATGGGTGCCCATATAGAGGTGTATTAAAGGAGGCAAAAAAAACCCTTAAATAATATATACGTCTCATTTTGTAATAATTTTCACTTATCGGTCTTTTCATTTGGCTTTGTAATAAATTTTGGAAATTGTAAAGAGACTTTATGGACACCCTGCATATCAAAATACAATATATCATTAGAATATAAAATATTAAATGCATTAAAAAAATTACATGTTAAAATCAATTTAAATATATTAAAATATATATATGAAAATTTTTTATTTGTGCAGCTGCATCGTTTGCTTCATAAAGGGGGGAGGTAAGAAACAATGTCGCTGCTTTTAGAACAACGAAACAAAAGATTCTTTTTTTTAAACTGTAATGTCTTTTATTGTTACACATTAGCAAATCATTTTTTTGTATCATTGGAAAGCCCAGACCGTGAACTATATGACACTTCACTTGACCTTGTGGTGTGAACAGCCACTCTCCACGCAGCTTGTGTTTTTGATGGAACAGTCAGAGACTGCACGGTCATGTTTGGTATCATTGGAGAGGACAAAATCTGGCCTTTCCACTGACACTATAGTCATTATAGGATTTACATATCTGAAGATACAGGGGATAACCTTGCATCTCCTGTAATACGATTTCCATGTTTCCAAATCCATGTTTGTGATGTCATTGTGCGATGACAACCCTCCACAAACGTCCATGCACTGGAAGACAGCAAACACAAAGAAGGCAAACACATTGCGCCCTATTACTTAGTTACGCTAATTGTAGTGTTCGGTGGAGAAAGCATTGATGTCAGGATAAGTAACTTTAAAGCATGCCCCCCCCATATTACCTTCCTAGTGCTAAACATTGAAAAAAATCTGTTAACGTGTCAGTGATTGCATTAGCTTGCGACAATTTACTGTGCTTTGGGCACCCTATGCTTAACATGGGGAGTGTGATCAGTAATTAGCATTCAGATAATGAAGGTATTACAAAGTCCTAACGCTAATTACCGCACCAATAGGTTAACTTTTTTTTCTTTACCGGCAACCAGCTAATACAGCAATAAATCAGATACTACTCCCCTCTCATCCCCTGGCGAGAACAGTGGCCTGATCCACCGCTTTTGGCCGCCGGGAGCAGAGTGAGACTGGGGACAAATAGACCACAGTCTTCTTCCGCGATCACTCAGCAATGTGATTGCGCGGCCTGGCTGTGCAACCCTCCATGGCGTCCTATGGACTCCAGGAGGTGACACTAGCAGTGGCGCGGAAGTGCCATCGCAAGTTTCACTATGGGTAGCGCATGGATCCAGGGCGAGGTGCGGAATATCATGCTAAAATGGAGACGCTACGTGGAAACCTACAGGTGCAGGTTTTGCCCATTAGCTTACCCATTTTGGCGTTCTCACGGGGAGAGTGCCCACAGTGGGTGAGTCAGCCTGAAGCAACACCCTACTTATGTGGTAAAGTACATACTGTATATTCAAAACATTCAATTTCATTATATGGAATTTTAAATGTATTAAAACTTTCAGGCTGTGATATAGGAAGTCAAAGTCAACATCAAAGTCTGTCTTCAAACATCAAGCCAACATAATTAGAAAGGTTAACAAGCCAAACATGCGGTTATCCATTCTAAGCTGCTTATTATTCTACAGAAACCCAAATTTTGCCATGTAACATGTCCTAGAGCTTTTGAGCAACCACCAAATTTGGCATGGACTTTCAGCATGTTCTGACTCTGCTTGCTATTTGTTTCCTAAGTAATCTGACATACAGATTTTGCAAAGGGGGCTTCCAAATTTTCACATTTACCCATAGATTTTCATTGAGAGGATGAAACCTCCGAGAGCCCATTTCAAATTTCTACTGACACTATGAGCTGAAGTTCTTTAGCTCAGGGCTTGACAAATTTGCTTTGAATCTAGGAGCCAGCTATAAAAGTTAGGAGCCAGTTTTTGCTACAGACTAACAAAGCTTTACAATACTCAGCCTCTTCACTAGGCTCTGAGGGTGAATCACTTGTGAGGTCCTTGAGGTGGCCTCTAACCCCTTTTGACCGCGTGTAGTCCCCGGGTTCCAGTGCAGATAGCAAAGGGAAAATCAGAGAAAACCATGGACCAGGTACTTCTAAAATATCAAAATTTATTATGATATAAAAACGGTCATTCAGTAATAAAAAGAACGGCTCAATTTGCTAAAAAGGTCCTGAGATGCGTTTCACCTGTCTTGAGTATTGTAAGTACCCCATAGGGGACAGGCAGGGGCCAGTACTGCCGAGTACTGCACCATTGTGTTTTTTCTGGCTTATATCTCCTCTCCAGAAATCTTCAACATCGTGGGACATGCGCTGCACGAATGAAGTTCATATGTTATATTGCTTTCAGCCACCCACTGTATTAGAAAGATATATGTACAACATATTTTGTTAACTAGGGATGCACCAATACCACTTTTTTAAGACCGAGTACGAGTACAGATACTTTTGTTCAAGTACTCACCGATACCAATTACCGATACTTTTATTTTATGTCATGTGACGCTTTCCAATAAGAACAGACCTCCTATAAAGCCCCCAGGTCTCATGGATTTGCCCCAGCTCATGGATATTGCCCCAGCTCATGGATATCCTGACCCCAGCTCATGGATAATTGCCCCCCAGCTCATGGATAATTGCCCCCCTGCTCATGGATATGCCCTCCTGCTCATGGATATGCCCCCCTTGCTCATGGATATGCCCCCCTTGCTCATGGATATGCCCCCCTTGCTCATGGATATGCCCCCCTTGCTCATGGATATGCCCCCCTGCTCATGGATATGCCCCCCCTGCTCATGGATATGCCCCCCATGCTCATGGATATGCCCCCCTTGCTCATGGATATGCCCCCCATGCTCATGGATATGCCCCCCATCTCATGGATATGCCCCCCATGCTCATGGATATGCCCCCCTTGCTCATGGATATGCCCCCCTTGCTCATGGATATGCCCCCTTACTCATGGATATGCCCCCTTGCTCATGGATATGCCCCCTTGCTCATGGATATGCCCCCTTGCTCATGGATATGCCCCCCCTGCTCATGGATATGCCCCCCCTGCTCATGGATATGCCCCCCTGCTCATGGATATGCCCCCGCTGCTCATGGATATGCCCCCGCACTCTCCGCTCATACTTACCTTCCTTCAGCGCCGCCGGTAAAGTCTTCGCGCGCGCGCGCTCCTTGGAAGGACCCCAGCCGCGACCACGTGGGACCATGTGATCGCGGCTGGGGTCCTTCCAACGAGCGCGCGAGCGGGAACTTTCCCGGCGTCGCTGAAGGAAGGTAAGTATGACCGGAGAGCAGCTGCAGGGCCTGTCCGAATGCTCTATCTGCATTCGGACAGGCCCTGCAGCTGCTCACTTTGTTTAATACTTACCTTCCTTCAGCGACGCCGGGAAAGTTCCCACGCGCGCGCTCGTTGGAAGGACCCCAGCCGCGATCACATGGTCCCACGTGGTCGCGGCTGGGGTCCTTCCAAGGAGCGCGCGCGAAGACTTTACCGGTGGCGCTGAAGGAAGGTAAGTATTAAACAAAGTTAGGTGACCAGCTGCAGGGCCTGTCCGAATGCCGATAGAGCATTCGGACAGCCGCCGCAGCCCCTCGGATACCGGCAAGCCGGCTCAATGCCGGCTTCCGGTATCGGAAAAAAATATCGGGGGTACTGCACGAGTACCAAGTACTCCTGCAGTACCCGGTATCGGCACCGATATTGATACTAGTATCGGTATCGGTGCAACCCTATTGTTAACCCTGTGATATTTCAAGAAAGTCACTTCATACATAACAGTACTCATCGTGAACCTTCAATCCTTTACTTTTAAATAATTGGCTATGCAATTTTTACATATTACTATCTAGATACATAATACTCCTTGAGATATGTGACATCCGGGGTCCCAGGGGGGGGGGCTCGCAGGGGGACCCTGGATGCATACTTCAGCCAGATGGCTGGGTGCCAGGAACGCCGGCGGCATCCGGCGTAGAGAAGACCGATCAGGGGCGGGGCTTGTTGTGATGACGTGGCGCAGCCGAGCTTCAAAAGGAGATGCACGCGCATTAGCCCTCGTCTTGAAGTGGACTTGGTTTCCCGCATCGCTGTTTACAGATTCGTTCGTATATACGGTTACTGACCCTGCTATACTGAGTACCCAAATTGTTGCCGACTTTTTTTGTACAAGCTTACTGTACTGACACTGCTGACTAAAGCTCCAGAACGGGTATGATTATACAGGTAGGAGGCTGCAAGGATCTTTAGCTGTTCCAGCTGGGTTTCTAATTCACTGGAATGGTCTCCTCCTAGGGAAAAATTAAACAAGGTGCTATCCTGCACTGGGCCAGGCAGGATAGCACATTGCTTGAAGAAGGACTGTTATGGCTAGGTTCAACTTCAGGAGTAACGCTCACAGCCTCTTTAGCAGCTCGATCAGCCTTCCTGTTACCTCAGGGTACCTCTTCTTTCCCTTTCTGGTGACCTCAGCAATGGACAATACGGACGGCACTAGGCTTCCATACAGCATCAAGGAGTGTAAGAATTTCCGAACCATATTTCACTTTTCTTCCTGCGGAGGTCAAGAGGTCTCTTTCTTTGTAGAGTGCTCCATGGGCGTGAACAGTCATGAATGCATATTTGGAATCCGTGAAGATATTCACTCTCTTGTCTTCAGATAGTTCAAGTCCTCTGGTGAGCGCAATAATCTCTGCTAGTTGGGTGGACGTTTCAGGAGCCAGTGGTTCTGCTTCCAGGACTTCGTCGAGAGAGACCACGGCATATCCAGCATATTTCTTGCCATTTTCTACATAGCTGCTTCGGTTAGTAAACAGTTGCATGTCTTATTTGTTTAGGGGTATATCTTTCAGATCAGGTCTGCTACTGAATACTTCACTTGAAGACGCTGATGACTCAGATCTTCGGAGTCAGGAAGCAGTGTTGCTGGATTCAATGTAGAGATGAGTTCCAGGTCAACTCATGGGGTTTCACATAACATTGCTTGATACGTGGTCAATCGTCTGTTACTGAACCAGTAATTTCCCTTGTAGTCCAGTAGCATTTGAACTGCGTGGGGTACCTTGACGTAGATCACTTGGCCCAGAGTAAGCTTGTCAGCTTCTGTAATTAACAAGGTTGTGGCTGCCACGGCCCCGAGACATGGTGGTAGGCTGCATGCAACAGGATTTAGTGGTTTTGACTGGTAGGCCACAGGCCTTTACCAGGAGTCCAGGTACTGGATCAGGACTCCAACAGCAGTCTGAGCTCATGTACATACAGGTGGAAAAGCTTGCTGTGGTCAGGTAGGCCCAGGGTTGGGGCCTCCATCAATAGAGTCTTTAGCTGAAGGAAGACATTTGTCTGTTCTTCTCCCCAGAGAAATGGGTCTTTCTCACCCCCCTTTGTGGCTTGGTAGAGCGGTTTGGCAATCATGGCGGAATTGGGGATCCACAGACGGCATCATCCTGCTGCACCTAAGAACTCTTACTTGGCGGAATGTCAGTGGCTGAGGAATACGGCAGACTGCTTCTTTTCGTTCAGGACCCATTGCACGCTTGGTTCCTGTCAAATGAAAACCTAGATATTTTACACTATGCGTGCAAATCTGGGCTTTTTTCTTAGACACTTTGTAGCCTGCTTGCCATAGGAGATGCAGGAGTTCATGGGTAGCGGCTATACAGTCTTTCTCTACTGGGGAGGCAAGCAATAAATCGTCAACGTATTGCAGCAGTACAGCTTTGTCTGGCTGAGTGTGAAAGGCTAGGAGATCCTGACTCAGGGTGCTGCCGAAAATTGTGGGTGAGTTTTTGAAACCTTGCGGCAAATGTGTCCAGGTCATTTAATGTTTTGATCCGGTTTTTGAATCCTTCCACTGAAAAGCAAAGAGGGGTTGGCTTGCAGGAGCTAGATGGATACAGAAGAAAGCATATTTCAAGTCTTTCAAGTGTAGTACTGGGTATTTTCAGGTATCAGTGCCTACAAATTGTATGGGTTAAGAACAACAGGGTGCAACATCCACTGTACTAATGGATCCGGTTCAGGGGGTACATGGGCTTTGACTGTCCGCCATTCCTTTTCTCTCGGCATCACCAAAGCTAATCTACTGGGTGATTGGTCTGATGTGGTTTGGCTGTGCTGCCGGGTAGCTACCAATTTCTGGTAGGTCTAGAATAGCGTGACCCTCGGGGAGAAAGGTGATTTGAGCTTGTAATTTGCTCAAAATGTCATGTCCCAGGAGCTGGATTGGACATTCGGGCATATACAAAAATTGATGTTCAAACTGATGCCCCCCCCAAACTGCAGACCCGGGAGCTGAGAAAGGGGTATTTGACGTTCATTCCCATTGATCCCACTATATTCGCTTCCCCACCCGATGGAGGCACAAAGAGTTGGGTTACAACGGAATATTCTGCCCCGGTATCAACCATAAAAAATATTTTTTTCTTTCCTACTCTCATCAGGACCATGGGCTCACGGGTACTGAGTGAGATCGAGCCCGGTCTGTGTCAATAGGGTCTGCCCCGAGAAGGATGTGCCTGCCAGACCCACAAAGTCTCCCACGGTTCCCTTGGTTCTCTCATACCTCCCGTTCAAAACCTGCCCATGGGGTGCCCCGCCCCCTCACTTGCCTGGGCCAAAAGCTTTGGACATTGATCTTGCCAATGCCCGCCTAATTTACAGAAGGCACACTGATTTTTTCCCAGTGCCAGCCTGCCACCCCTTCCTCTCATCCCACGGCCCGGCCTCTCCCAGTCTCTTTTTCTGCACCACCTCCTTCTCGCTCTGCAAGCGCCAAACTGGCATTTGCCCTCATCTTCTGTCCCTCCTCCCGTTTAGATTCTACATCTCTATTATGGTAAACTTTAGTGGTGATTTCGAACAGTTGTCTGATATTCATGCCAACAAACCTCTTTTGTCTCTGCAGTTTATTACGGATATCCCTTTGGACTTGACTGACAAATGATGTGTTCCCCATACAGTGATTTTCAGCCGCTTCAGGATATAATGGTCTATATATTATATACGATTAGCACTAGGGATTTCATTTGCACCTTGCAATACTAAACCTTTTTTGCCAGTATTTACAGGTCTTTGCCCCCTCCCTTATCCCCGCTAGGATGGCTGAGTGGTAATGTTGGAGACTGGTCATCCCTGCATCAGTGTAAGGGCCACTGGTGATCTGTGTTGGGATAATGTTCAACCGCCCACACCTCGGGATTAGCACAGTTCTCCTCCCCAGCTATCCTTTCTAGATATTTGCGTGCATTTGTGTTAATCCTACTCTGCTACTCAGTAGTGAAGAGGGTTAATAAAAGTTATTGACAATCTGCCCACGTGGGGTTGTGTGTGGCCATGAAAGCAGGTTTTTCAGAGTAGGCGGGGGGTCTGGGTTCTCCAATTAAACAAATCGATAGTAGTGAATGGAATATAAGTTAATACATCAGGCCCCGGTTGACAGTTTATCTGGGGACCAGGGGCAGCCTGTAGGGGCATTTGATATACCCCCGGATATAGGTAGAGTTCTCGGCTCCTCACAATATTATTATCAGTATGAGTCACAGCCTTTTTTTCGGGTGAAACAGCTGGGATGGGGGCCGAAAACTGAGGGACTAGCCCTAGGTTCTCTATTCCATACATAAATCCCTCAGCGGGATCATTCCTCTTGGGGGTAGCTAGCCCTTGTGCGCCAAAGACCCCTCCCTCTCCTGCTACTACAGACGGGTGTCACATCATGGGGAGCAGATGGGATGGATAAGTCCACAGGTGGGAAGATAGTAGCTCCCGTGGATCCTGACGCTGGGTATGACACACTCGCAGCGAGGGCTTGGTGCGCAGCTGCATAATAGGACAGGTAGGGCAGGGGAAGGAGGAGATCATCAGGATGGTCTGCTCAAACAGGGGTGGGGGGTCAGTGGCTTGCGCGGGGAGTTGTCTCCCTTGTGACTAACATTATATGGTGACTCTAGGGTACAAAGAGTCTGCATGCCCGGCTTCCCTTTCTTAGGGCGGGACGCTCCTTTATCCATTTTCAATCCCGTGTTAGTACAACCCGACAAAAACCATTACAATTACAGTCTGGTATGTCACTCAAATGGGCTTCCGTGTCTTTTCCGCTTTCCCAGTTAGTGGCCGTTCGCAGTCACCTGGAACGGAATCGTACGTAAAAGGGGTCCACATTTAGATTTGCTTTGCCGTTACTGGGTAGGTGCACACTCACTCAGCTCACACAATACCAGATACAGTCAGTACAACCGGTTCAACACGTATTTTGTCAGCTCGAGGCTACCTCGAGCCTGGCACTACAACTTAGCAATAACTACCTTTAGTCTGGGGCTACAGCCCAACCAAGACTACCATCAACCTGTGACTACAACTTAGCCAAGACTACCTTTCGTCTGAGGCTACAGCCCAACCAAGACTACCATTAGCCTGTGACTACAACTTGCCCAAGGCTACCACTAGCCCAGGGCTTCCGATTAAGAGCATGTGATCAAAATTTCCCTCCAAAAATACTGGCCGGAGGCCGACAGAAAGACAGGTTACCTGTTCCAGACGCTGCGCCGGATGCAATTTCCCATGACTCGGAGATGTCCCAGTTCCTGGGAGTCCAATAGGGAAGAGTCAAGCTCCACTTAGCAGGAAGTCCCACTTTGTGCCCTAGATGTCAGCTCACCTTCAACAGACATCCCACTCCCGGGACCTCGCCGGCTTGCAGTCAACCGCTACTGTCCAGTAGCCACCGCCGATCCGACAACCAATCCCAGGCGAGCCCCCAAAAATGTAACAGTTAATCTGTTGATTTATTCGGGAAAGGTCAACGCGGTGCGGACAATGACGCTCCAGACACGAGTCAATTGCAGGAAAGCTGTACTTTTATTATGGTATCAGACTTGAGCAGGATCGAGTCCAAAATCTCAAGTGAAGTTCTCGTCACAGATTCATTATTCTTCTAGATTGAAAGTCAGAAAGGTACATCCTTCTGCGATTTCTTCCTCCCACCTTCTCGGAGACAAAGACCACATTGCAATTATACATTTAATAAACAATCTGGAAACAAACTTGATATAGAAGGGAGTCTGGGAATGCTCTCACAGCAGAAGTGTTACTCCTAATTTGATAAGAAACACAGCTGCAGAGACATAATCCTTTGTTCTCCTCCTCATCCAGGCAGGGGCTTTGGGTGAACTTGTCTAACTAAATCAGCTTCTTGGTGCCTCTATTTACACTAACTAAATTCTTCCTTTAATTGCTACAACAAAAGTATCTGGAATGTTAGAATCTATGCAAGCTGCTTAAAGAGGTAGTTACCATTTCTTATATTAAAACCATACAAGATGGCTGTCAGTATACAAGATGGCTGTCAGTATACAAGATGGCAGCCATCTCCAGATATTGCTCCCTCACTGTGTGTGTATATCCCCTATACTGTGTGTGTTATATATATCCCCTACACTGTGTGTGTATATCCCCTACACTGTGTGTTTATAAATATCCCCTATACTGTGTGTGTATGTCTATACACACACACACACACACACAAACATAGGGGATATACAGACTCACACACAGAGGCAGGGGTGGACTGACCCATCGGGCACTGCCCGAGGGTCCACAGGTTGATAGGGGCCCAGTTTTGGAATGGACAGTGGGCCCCGCCATTTTCCTCCAGCTACGGTCACCGGAGCTATAATCATCTCTGTTAATCAGTGACAGCCAGCTCAGGGCCCTCCCAATCTGCTGTGGCAGCGGCGCTGCAGCGTGCCTGCATCAGTCCCACATTCTTACCATGAGCACGGCACGCTGCACTGGCGCCGTCCCCTCATGTGATGTGCACGCAGAATAGAAAAATGGGAGAGGTCCAGTGGAGCAAGCCAGCCTGAGGCAGAGGCTGTGTCCATGGATGTTTTTTCAATAGTGAATGGTGTTATGGAAAGAAAAGACCTAGCTAAACTAGTTAACTACCTACCTTGCCGTGACGCGCGGAAGGAGAGCCTACAAGGGGATTACAGCTCCAAGCCTCTGGATTTACTAACTCTACCCACTCAAGGGCCCTAAGTTATGCCAACCTAACCCCCTTACACCGTACCCACCCTTCCGAATGTATACATTGCCACCACAAAAGTAATAGGGCACTCTCAAAACCCCACTAGCTGTATACCAACCCAATCCAGGAGCCCAACCATATACAGCCTACAGCATATATATATATACACACACACACACACCAAATGCTAAATAATACAGTAGCGATACCTAAGAGATTGCATTCGCGAAGCATGAAATAATATCTAGAGCAAACAGTACTGGGTTTTAAGTTTTAATGGAAAGAATACAAACTTTATACAGTGCCAATATCACATTAAAAACAAGACATACAAAATATGAAAACGTGCAAATACAGCTCTTGAAATAAAATGGGATTTACATAGAAACTCTAATTTGAGTAGATACTTCTATGGGTATTTCCAGATTTCAAAGGTCCCAGAAGATTCTTTTGGATGTTGTTCTCTCCAAGTCTTCTATCAAAATACCCAGTGTACAGGGAGTGCAGATTCCTTGTCCCACATCCAACCCCCAACCATTTGGTTCCCGAATCAAGTTACCATTCAGCTCCAGCTGATCAGATAAGAGGTTTGCAAATACCTTGTCTGGCTTCACAAAACTCCATTGCAAACACCAGAGAAAAAGAAACACCAATTATGCGTTTAAAATCTTGCAGACAGAAAAATGATGCCCGTTTGTGACAAATGGTGAGCGGGGGGGTGAATTGATATGGTGAGCGGGGGGGAGAGAGATGAATTGATATGGTGAGCGGGGAGTGATGGATAACATGACAATATCCTTTGGGGGTGATGAATTGATGTGTTGGGGGTTGAATAAATCAATAACATTACAGTGAGTTTTATTGCTGTGCAACTCTGTGATAAGCTCATACACAGCGCACATTACTGAATTATTACAGAATCCACAGCAATAAAAGTCACGCTCATACACACCACACATTACTGTGAGTTTTGTTGCTGTGGAGCTGTGTGATACAGTAATGTGCGGTGTGTATGAGTGTATCACACAGCTCCACAGCAATAAAACTCACAGTAATGTGTGCCGTGTAATAGCATGAGTTTTATTGCTGTGGAGCTCTGTAATGTGTAGTGTGACAGTGATGTACAGACAGTACCTTTTAAAGTAATCGTCCATTTCCCACATTTGCCACAGGGACATTCTGAGCCTTAGCTGCATTGGCTGATACAGATGCCCACCGCTCTGCTGCAAGTCTGAAGGGGGCACAGTGGATTCCCCAAATCGCTGCTGGGTCCAAATGGATATTTTTTCTTACACAATTTAAAAAATATTATTTTAAGGAATTCAGAAATAACTTCTTTAGCACAACAATGTACATGTGTGGGGGTTGTTTTGGTGAGGCATTCTGTGGGTGCGGCAAACGGGGACCCCATGATCTCCTACTGCCCGGGGACCCCATCAGTTGTCAGTCCGCCCCTGCACAAATGCGTACACACAGACACGCACGCACACACAGACACCATATATAAATATAAACACCAGGGCTGGATATAGTTACATTAAATGTTGTAGACCGCAAGAAAATATTGAAGCCAACCAGATGTTTTTAGATGCCAGGAAAAGACTGCTTTTAGATTGGTGTAAAATTCTAGGAGCCAGTGGTTACCAGGCCCATGGATTTGTCAAGCCCTGCTTTAGCGGTCACAGTGAGAGCTGAAGTCTTTCTTTTAAACTGAAAAATTAACTATTTTAACCACTTCACTACAGACAACGTGTGGAGGACATCTTCAGGTTTCCCTGCTGTGTGCAGAGAACAACCCCCACACACAATGCCATGACTGCAGCAAAGTGGACGAACAAGCCCATCTCCCACAGCGTTCTGACTACCCTTCCATGAGGTTAGAAACATGGGCCTGCCAGTACTGGCAAAATGCCCTTAGAGGAGAGGGGTGAGGTCTTTTGACCCATCAATCTCTTCATTCATACAGGTTAGAGACACCAATTTGGTATAATTGGAAAGGTCAGAGCCTTCATAAAAAAATAACAAAGCAGCATTTTTTTGCTTTTACTTCTAAAGCAAAATAATGAAGCTGGATTAACTCACCTTATTTCCCACACTGGGAGTAAGTATGGAGGTAATAGCGCAATGCGTTATTACGCATTGTACCATTTAAGACACAAGCAGCTGCACTGCAGCAAGAGATCCTGCATCCTTTGGACCACTGTATCTCCATTATTTATACCCAGAAGGTATAAGTAATGGAGAGAAACAAAACTTGTTTTGGAAAGATACAAAACAAGACCAAAAAATAAAGACAAATTAAATGCAAAATGTATTTTCTCCCATTTTAACCCCATTCCCGACCGCTGACATACCATGTACGTCCGTTTGTGAAGTCTCCCTTAGACCCGCAGACGTACATGGTACGTCAGGGTCCCCAAACCTCCCTCCCTCCCGATACTCACCTTCCTCGCTGGGCTCACGTGGTGGACGGCAGGCTAGAAGCCTGCCCCACCTTTTCAGGGGGCCCAGCAGGCGCGATGGTATCATCATGGTGCATGTTGATGTCACCGCCAGGCGCCGCCCAGCGCCTGTGAAAATCCGTAAGGGGAGCCCCCTATCTCCCCAACCATATAGGAGGAAACAATTTGCACCACTGGAAAGGGTAGAGTCTCCACTTTTCAGCGGTGCATAGCATTAACTGGATCGGCGCTGAAACACGATTCATACCTGGAGGTGGCTGACATCATGGATGTCAGCCAAGCCTCCGGGTCACCCCCACCCACTGACATCCTCACCATATGTGTGAGGACGTCAGTGGGCCAGTTAACCCCCTAGCTGCCAAGTGCAGATATGGGGGATTCTTTGGCCTTTCCAATGATACCAAATATGACCAGGTTTGTTAAGAATAAAAAAAAAATAAAAAAAAAAAATTAAAAAAGAATTGTCGGGGGGGTTTAATTAAATGGGACTTAAGCTGGCATCTAAAAATGATGAGCATAAAGCACTTAGAATGAGCTCAGCGCACAGAGGTGAAATGGCTCAGCAGTGAAGGGCTTAAAAAGCAAAAACATGTAAAAAAAAATTGGGTATTTCTAATAGGGATGTGCACCGATTTTTTTTTCGATTCAATTCGATTTTTCAAATTTTTAAACTTTTCGATTCGGCTCGTTTCGACTGCTTTCTGTTTCGATTCGGTTCGGCTCGATTCGGTTTTCGGGTACATTTATTTTTCGGAATATCGACCATTTTTCGTATTTTCGGGTCACTTTACTAGGTTTCTGTATCGACTTTTCGGTATTTCGGAAATTTTCGTTTTTCGGAATTGTACATGGTTTTCGGTATATATCGACTATTTTTCGTATTTTCGTGTCACTTTGCTCGTTTTTTGGTTATCGGCTTTTCGCTATTTCGGAAATTTTCGTTTTTTTCGGAACATCTGTTCTCCTCGTTTCAAAGCTGTCTAACTCTATTGCCCCAGCAGTCCAGCACATGGATTTTCCCCAGCACATGGATTTGCCCCAGCTCATAGGATATTGCCCCAGCTCATAGGATATTGCCCAGCTCATAGGATATTGCCCAGCTCATAGGATATTGCCCCAGCACATGGATTTGCCCCAGCACATGGATTTGCCCCAGCACATGGATTTTCCCCAGCACATAGGATATTGCCCCAGCACATAGGATATTGCCCCAGCTCACGGATTTGCCCCAGCACATTGATTTGCCCCAGCACATTGATTTGCCCCAGCACATGGATTTGCCCCAGCTCATGGATTTGCCCCAGCACATGGATGCCCCAGCTCATGGATTTGCCCCAGCACATGGATTTGCCCCAGCACATGGATGCCTCAGCACATGGATTTGCCCCAGCACATGGATGCCCCAGCTCATGGATTTGCCCCAGCACATGGATTTGCCCCAGCTCATGGATTTGCCCCAGCACATGGATGCCCCAGCTCATGGATTTGCCCCAGCACATTGATTTGCCCCAGCACATGGATTTGCCCCAGCACATGGATTTGCCCCAGCACATAGGATATTGCCCCAGCTCACACATGGATTTGCCCCAGCTCATGGATTTGCCCCAGCACATGGATTTGCCCCAGCACATGGATTTGCCCCAGCACATGGGATATTGCCCCAGCTCACGGATTTGCCCCAGCACATTGATTTGCCCCAGCACATTGATTTGCCCCAGCTTATGGATTTTCTCCAGCACACTGATTTGCCCCAGCACATTTACAAAGACAAAATTTACAGAATCAGCAATATAACCGATAATAGTTAAATAAACGATGTTCAGAATTACCGAAATGGAACCGAAATCCCGAATGGAACCGAAATCATGAATAGAGGGAAAATAAATTTCGATTTGACACATTTCAAGTCCATTCGAAAATTCCGAAAAATTTTCGATTTGGCTCGGAAAACATTTCAGATTCGACTTTTTCGGATCTAAAAAAGTTCAGAATTTCGGCCGCGTCGAAAGACCCGAATCGGAAAATTTCGTGAAAATTCCGAAATTCCGAAACCCCAAACGCACATCCCTAATTTCTAATCTCAGGACAAAATTTCAAAACAATTTAGCTGGTGTCTTTTTTTGGGGATTAAGTTACGAAAACGTGTTTTTTCCATAATATTTCATATTTTTTTATAGTAAATTATACGATATGATGGAAATAATGGTATGTTTAGAAAGTCCATTTAATGGCGGGAAAAATGGTATATAATATGCGTGGGTTGCATAAACGAGTAAGAGGAAAATTTGACCTGAACACAAACAGCACAGAAATGTAAAAACAGCAGAGAGCACTAAAAGACGCATTTTTGTAAAACGGTCCGGTCACTATGGGGTTAAGGAGGTGGCATTATGTGCTTTTACCTATAAAGCAAGTAATGCTGCTACAATAACTCAAAGAAAATAACAAAACAAGCGACAAAATAATTCTCACGTGACTAAACCCAAAATAGACCAAATCCTAAGAACACACCTTTACGACAGGGCTCCTTGTACGCGACTGGATACCCCTCCCCCCCCATTATTACTACTCGATAGGCTTGATCAGACACCCAGGGCTATATTACAATCTTCGCTCAAAAACTATCACGCAAAGCGTGAATTTTTGCGCCAAGCGTTAAACTTTTACGGGCACAAATCACTGCTGGAATTACAATTCTCGCGCAAATTTTCATCCGGTGACCAATAACGTGCACGACCAGGACGCGCCTAACTGCTCGCGCAGTACCGTTGCGCCCACAAATCAGTGTAAGCACTGTTTTTTTCACACGATTCAGCCAATCAGAATTAAGAACCACAATTATCTCACGTTAAGTTTTTGCGCATGCCAAAGTCAATCTGAGCATATATGCTGCAGCAATAACACATGCACACACAACTTCTCCATTTTATTGGTTTGGTATGAGTAGAATGTGTAACTATACTTTGCTGCATTTTTTTTATGGGCTGGTGTATTTGGGTTCGGACAGGTTGTCCAGATTTGCCATTAGCACCAGCTTTTAGGAGTTGTTAAAATTATGCACGCAAAGGCTATGCAATAAATTACCGCGAATACTGTAGATTGTAATACCATCCGCATACCAGCGCACATACGTATTTGCACTCATAATGTTAAGTATAGGACGCGTAACGTACAGTAAGCTCGCGTGGGTTCACCTGTGGTAGACGATTACGCGCGTTTGTTGCACTGACTATGTAATACGGCATTCGGTGCAAATGGTTTTACCCCTCACGTTAATGGTTTTGTGCGCCAGCGCAAAGGTTTGCACGAAGATTTTAATTTAGCCCCCAGTGTATTGCTCATCAGGTATCTGTATACCGCCGAAGCTTGGTGTTTAGATACACCACATAGTGGTTCATGAAGGAAAGATTTATTTTCCACAGCACAACAGGCTCATTAACATACAATATGCACACCATAAAATGAACAGCTCAATCCAGATAAAACACATCCCAGCATTAAATTGTTGTATAGCCTCCCCTCAGACATACAGAGCCAGGTCTACAAAGGATAAAAGTGGCAGGTAGAACTAGTTTAAGCCAGGGACAAGGGGGGTGGTTAAACTAACACAAACAAACAACTCTAGGAACTGTAACACATAAACAGGTTTAAAACAAATAGGTTAAATATAGCATGGCAATGCCCCATTGCTCTAAAAAGTCTTTGCCATAATTGTCCGTAGTCTGCAGGCACGAGACTGGCATCCACTCTTCTCCAAAGTCAATATGTAGTGCGGGCAATGCTGTAAGTGCCTGTGCCAGCCAGTTTTGGACATTTGGAATTAAAGTCTTTTAAAAAGTGGGGAAGGCTTCCATCACACACAAAGATGTAACAAAGTTACAAGCAGAGAATTCTAAAATATATATATTTTTTGGGTATAATTGAAAAAGACAAAACCACACACACAAAAAAAGTAAAATAGAGAGTAAATATCTGACCAGCATGGTATAAATAGCTAAATCATATACAGAACACGTCCCTATCTACATTGGTACATACCGGGGAAATATCAGGAAGTAGTGCAATCTTGTAATAAGAATAAGGGAACAAATGTAAGAAATATTAACAATAATTTGCAATAGTGATGGCAAGTTATACTACTTAGGGTATATAGTATGTGGCCATTTGCCAGAAATACCTGCTTGTTTTACTATATAATATGCAATACAAATCAATGGGATGTGTGTGTGTTTGTGTGTGTCCATCAGAGTACTCGAACAGGGAGCTGTCCGTGACTGACCAGGCAGCGGGTTCACTGGCTGGACTCTGAAAGGACCTCGTGAGGAAAAGCCCTAATATTTCTAACAGGTGGGTTTGACATTTTACTCCCACAGACACATACCATTGAATCGATTAACTGAATTTCCTAATTATTTTGTAGGAAAGTGCACAATGTGTGTTTACTTACATCTCTGAAGAGAAAAATAACAGTACTTAAGCTACTTGGTTGGGCTCTAAACCTACTACAGATTGTGGACTGCCCGCATGCCTGGTAATAAGCTAAAGGGAGTTTGGTTTAAAACGGTAAGGAACCCATGGCACTCAAAGCATTAATGCAGGATCCAATACCTGCGAAATAATTATGAAATTCTTTAATAAAAATTCACATTATTCAAATAGAGTTCATCATAAAATTCACTCCATACCAATTTGCGTTGCCTGGCTCATTATCCTGATAAGCTTTTCCACAAGCACATGGCTGTAGGTAAGGTTTTCCTTTGAGGTGTGTAATGACAACTGTATTTTCTCCAACTTGACTGGATCTATTCCTAAAAAGATAAATAAATTAGAAAAAATAATGCCACAATTGTAACAGAATTATATATGAAAAGTAGATGAATATATCCTGACCCCTATGGTAATCTCTTCTCCCCCTTTTCTAGCCAGTCGGCTACTGCGCCCCCGCCACCCCTCTTCTCTCTTTCATTTTCATTTTCTCTTTTTTCTTACTTCTGACCTTTTTATTTTCTCTTTACATTCTTACTTCCGACCAGTGCTCGAGTCCTGTGTTAACGCCCGGGAAATGTGTTCCTGCACTTCTCCCGCAGCTGCTAGCAGCTGCTCGACTGCCCGCGTCCCCAAGCGCTGCATGTGCCGCCTCCTCACGCGGCCGCCTCCGTTCTCTGAAGGCTGTGTCGTGGCCTACAGCGGAGATCTCGTGAGAGAGTGTCACCGTCTACAGAGTGCTGAGGAGGCGGCCCCGTGCAGGAGCATGCCTGAGCTGCTCGGAGGAACACGCAGTCCTGAGGCTTGGTAAGTATAATTCCAGGGGTCTGTGTCAGGGCCAGCCAGGCTGGGTGGGTGAGGGTTGGGAGCCAGGTTGCAGTGACACAAAGCAGGCAATATGTTTCATATAATAAAGGGTTTATTTGGATATAACAACACAGGATGATGTGTAAGATAGGAAGAGGGCTGCCTAACATAAAGGGAGAACTTAGAATGGACAGGAAGGGATATACTATACAGGTTCAGGGGCAGAGAGGAAACAACAGGACTGAAGCAGGGCTGACAATGCATACAATAGGGGAATATGAGAGAGGACACGAGGTTAACTTATAGACAGAGAGATATCACAGGAACAGGACTGAGAGCTGAGATAACTGGTATTTGAAGACGTCCGGTGAGCTGGGAGTCAGGCAGGTGGATAAACAATAAGCGAAGGGTGAGAGTTTGTAATAAATGAAGGAGTCCTTGGATGAAGTGGGAGATTATAGGTGAAGCGGGATTCCAGGTGAAGTGGTGAGGGAATCTTGCGTGGTGCCAAAGGGATAATCCAGAAATATAGTCAGATGGGGTCCAGAGGTCCAGGGATCCAGAAGGCGACAAATCCGTTAAGCGAGCAGAGGGTCCAGTACACAGTTGAGCAGAATGCTGGATTTAAACAGGACAGGCTCCTGGCTGCACAAGCTCCTCTCAGGGAGTGAAAACTGATGCTGAAGCACCAAGGGAGGGGTGCGGTTCCATTATATGGAAGCAGTTAGGCTGATTAGGTGCACATGTTAGTGCAGAGCTGGCTGAGAAGTTGGTTTTAAATCTAGGGCAGCGCCTTTCAAGTGCTGCCCAGAGAGTTTCGGTGCGGAGCAGCACTAGTTTTGCCTTTGCTGCGGCGGCAACCGCAAGGACCATGAGAGTCTGTGCCGGCTGTAATTAATTCTGGGGGCCTGTGTCTGACTAGAATTAATTCTGGGGGCCTGTGGCTGGCTAGAATTAATTATGGGGGTCCCTGCCAGGCTATAAGGAATTTTGGGGGCATGTACCTGGCTATAATTCACCTCCCTGGCGGTATTCCCAAGTGTTAAATTTTGCTACCGCGAACTGTAACCTCGAGCCACACTTGGGCTGTATACTCACCACATCCTGCGCTCCCTCGCTGTCCCCTGCAGTGTGATCGCGACAATTTGCTTCCTGGTAACGCTCCCTGCGAGTCACATGATGCAGGGGGGGCGGGACCAGGCAGCAAACTGTAAAAAAAAATATTTCAATGTAAAATAAACAGCATGACCTTCTTATGAACGGCCACTAACAGATCAGAAACAGACCATAATACACATTCTAAGACTGGACTTTACTGTATATATGGTTTGAAGATCTCTTATATGAAAATATAAATATTGATAGACTGTATGCATTATGAATGTTGCTGTATAAATAAGAGTGTACATACAGTTGTGTTCAAAATTATTCAACCCCCAATGCTGTAAAGGGTTTTAGGGAATTTAGTGTACATTTGTAATTGTATTCAGAATGAAATCCTACAAGGACTTTTTAAAGAGCCATATGCAACTAAAATGACATCAATTGGTTTTGTAATACAGTAGTAAATGTTTATTTTGTGAATTCTTCATTGACACAATTATTCAACCCCTTAAAGACTACCACTCTGAAGAACAGAGGTTCATTCAAGTGTTTTTAATCAGGTATTGAAAACACCTGTGGATGTCACGGAGCAGCAATAAAGCATAATAAGCACCAATTAGGCAGCTTTAAAATGACTGTGATACTCGGCTCCTTCTAGACATTTACTGGTGTGGTTACAAACATGGTGAAGTCAAGAGAATGGTCCAGGAAGACAAGAGAAGAAGTGATTACTCTTCACAGGAAGGGCAATGGCTATAAGAAGATTGCAAAGATGTTAAACATACCAAGAAAGACCATAGGAAGCATCATTCGCAAATTCAAGACAAAGGGCACTGTTGAAACGCTACCTGGTCGTGGCAGAAAGAAGGTGCTGACTTCGACTACTGTGCGCTACCTGAAGCGTAGAGTGGAGAAAGGTCCCCGTGTGACTACTGAGGAACAGAGAAAAGATTTGTCAGATGTGGGTACTGAAGTTTCAGCTCAGACAATACGGCGCACACTGCGTAATGAAGGCCTCCATGCCAGAACTCCCAGGTGCGCCCCCTTGCTGTCTCCAAAGAATAAGAAGAGTCGACTGCAGTATCCCAAAAGTCATGTGGTCAAACCACAGAAGTTTTGGGATAGTGTTCTGTGGACTGATGAAACAAAATTAGAACTGTTTGGGCCAATGGATCAACGCTATGTTTGGAGGAGGAAGAACAAGGCCTATGAAGAAAAGAACACCTTGCCTACTGTGAAGCATGGCGGGGGGTCAATCATGCTTTGGAGCTGTTTTGCTTCTGCAGGTACAGGGAAGCTTCAGCGTGTGCAAGGTACCATGAATTCTCTTCAGTACCAGGAGATATTGGATGACAATGTGATGCAGTCCGTCACAAACCTGAGGCTTGGGAGACTTTGGACCTTTCAACAGGACAATGATCCCAAGCATACCTCCAAGTCCACTAGAGCATGGTTGCAGATTAAAGGCTGGAACATTTTGGAGTGGCCATCGCAGTCATCTGACTTAAATCCGATTGAGAACCTCTGGTGGGACTTAAAGAAAGCAGTTGTAGTGCGCAAGCCTAAGAATGTGACTGAACTGGAGGCTTTTGCCCATGACGAATGGGCGAAGATACCCGTAGATCGCTGCAAGACACTTGTGTCAAGCTATGCTTCACGTTTAAAAGCTGTTATAACTGTAAAAGGATGTTGTACTAAGTACTAAGATTGAATGTCACTTGGGGGTTGAATAAAACTGATAATGATGTGAGCACAGAAAAGACATTTGTGGTTATTTCATTATAAATGTTATGTTATATTTGTCTGACCTACACGTGTCTCTTTGATTTAATTGTAAGCAAGATGACTGAATGATCAAAATCAATGTCAAACTGGCCAAAACACTCAATTTCAGTGGGGGTTGAATAATTTTGAACACAACTGTAATTGAAAGAATATATCATACCAATGATGTTTACACTGAGGCAATTTGATGCAGTGACGAATATTGCACCCTTGTTTTCTGAACGATTTCAGTGTTTTTGGTTTGGTTATATTACTGAATATAATCTATTTGCATTATTTTGGATATATTGGGATAAATTATTTAGTGTTTCAAACTTTATCTGACTCTGTGTGTTTACTAGACTCTTGTTTGCACGGATTTCAGTGAGTTATTCCTAATTATTACAGTCTTACTATATAAAACAACATGTTTCCTTTAAAAAAGAAAATTGAGACGTTTTTAGACACAAAATTTTGAAAAAAGTAGACCACCAGGGAAGTTAATTCTGGGGGCCTGTGTCTGGCTATAATTAATTATGGGGGTCCCTGCCTGGCTATAATTATTTCTGGGGGCATGTGTCTGGTTATAATTAATTGTGGGACTCCCGCCCTGGCTATAATCAATTGTGGGGGTCCCTGCCTGGCTATAATTAATTTTGGGGGCATGTGCTTGGTTATACATTAATTATAGGGGTCCCTGCCTGGCTATAATAAATTCTGGGGGCATGTGCCTGGTTATAATTAATTCTGGGGGCATGTGTCTGGCTATAATTAATTCTGGGGGTCCCTGCCTTGCTATAATTAATTCTGGGGGCACGTGCCTGGTTATAATTAATTTTGGGGGTCCCTGCCTGGCTACAATTGATTCTGGGGGCATGTGCCTTGTTATAATTAATTCTGGGGGCATGTGTCTGATTATAATTAATTATGGCGGTCCCTGCCTGGCTATAATTAATTATGGGGGTCTGTGCCTGGCTATAATTAATTCGGAGGGCACATGCCTGGTTATAATTAATTCTGGGGGTCTGTGCCTAGTTATAATTAATTATGGGGGTCTGTGCCTAGTTATAATTAATTCTAGGGGTCTGTGCCTGGCTATATTCAATTCCGGGGGGTCTGTGCCTGGCTATATTCAATTCCAGGGGGGTCTGTGCCTGGGTATATTCAATTGTAGGGGTCTGTGCCTGGCTATGTTAAATTCTAGGGGTCTGTGCCTGAGCTATGTTCAATTATGGGGGGTCTGTGCCTGAGTATATTCAATTCTGGCAGTCTGTGCCTGGGTATATTCAATTCTGGGGGTCTGTGCCTGGGTATATTCAATTCTGGGGATCTGTGCCTGGGTATATGCAATTCTGGGTGTCTGTGCCTGGTTATACATGATTCTCGTGTGTGTGTGTATATAGGTTTATTATTACAGAAGCTATTTACACATCACAGCAATTCAAAGAACTGCTTCCCAGAGCTCCTGTGCTACATTCCCCACATGCAGCAAGGAACACTGGGTAGGATATGCAAATGACATCTGTCTCACTTTTATTGCATCCGGTTTCCATTTTTACACAGAACCCTTAAATCAATGCCATGCCATACTATGGCTTTTTTTTTTTTTACTAGAGATCAGGTTTATGCAACTGGTCAAAGCCACTCCTAGGACAGCGCTGCTTCGGGTTTATTGGACCCTCATCAGCTAGGAGCTAGGCATGACCAGTTGCAGTGGATGCTTGGACCCGTAGGGCAAATTAGTACTTACAACGGTTGTGGTGGAGGACAAAAAGTGAGATAAAAAGACTCCACGCTATAATGGTTATGTTTATTATTGCAGAAGCCATTTTTTTTTCTCTTCGGGTAATGGGGGTTGTGGAATCCTTGGGTGAGTTCAGTCCCTTTTTTTCCCAGGACTTGACACCTGTGTCCGACGTTATACTTCTACACGCACCTTTTAGCACAAACTTTGTAAACTAACAACAAGCCACAGCAAAACCTCGATTTATAGAGCCTACAGTGACTGTATTCTACCATATTTTCTTATATTTAACGCAATATTAATATAAACACATGGACATTAACTAAAAAAAGATGACGACAGCCAGGGCCGCCATCAGGGCATTACACCCCATGCTGCCGTAAGGGGCCCGGGCCAGGTGGGGGCCCGGGCCACCAGGGCCCGGGGGGGGGGGTCCCGGGCCCCCGTCAGCAGTGGCGTTGCCCTTTTACAGCTCCGGTATCGGACTCGATGAGTCCGAATCTGGAGCTGTGTCTCTGCTGCAGGAGCCGGAGGAGACACTGTGTCTCTTCCGGCTCCTGGCAGCTTCACTGGCTGGCTGGGTGGGGCCCAAGCAGCATGTGGGGGCCTCCCAAGCACGTTGCTTTGGCTCGGCCCCCTCCACTCAGTGAAGCTGCGCGCCTGAGATGGAGGGCCCGGGCTGAAGACAAGAAGAAAAGAAGATAGATGAAAAGAAGACAGCGGAGTGGTGAACCAGGGCCCAGTCCCCAAGGCCCAGACCCCAAGGCCCAAACCCACCCAGGGCCCAGACCCCAAGGCCCAGACCCCAAGGCCCAGACCCCAAGGCCCAAACCCAGACCCCAGGACCCAAGGCCCAGACCCCAGGACCCAGACCCCAGGGCCCAGACCCCAAGGCCCAGACCCCAAGGCCCAGGGCCCAGACTCCAAGGCCCAGACCCCAGGGTCCAGAGCACAGACTCCAGGGCCCAAACCCCAAGACTCAAACCAGACCCAGGGACCAGGCCCAGACCCAGACCCAAAGGCCATCATATACAGCCCGTTTCTGTGAGATTTATTGCTGTGGATTCTGTGATACATTCATACACACCGCTCATTACTGTGAGTTTTATTGCTGTGGATACTGTGATACGCTCATACACACTGCACATTACTGGGAGTTTTATTGCTGTGGTGCTATGTTATGTCCTTTTTTTTTTGAAGGGGGAGAAAAGCTGTTAGAGGTTGAGGGAGTGCCGGGGGGCCCCGTCGTGAGGTTTAGTAAGGGGCCCCATCATTTCTGATGGCTGCCCTGACGACAGCTGAAAATAATTTCCACAAACGCTACGATCACATTACATTGGGAGTCCTCCACACCGGTGTAAAGTCACCGCTCAAAGGGGGCGCCGAAGGACCCCTACCATACCACAAAGAAACGGAGCAGGACTTCGAACGGACAGGTGTATAATTCCTTCTTTATTCGTGGGAGAATCACTTGGTCCATAACAAGTGACGTTTCGGCCATGACAGCCTTAATCATACTAAAGCATACAAAGACTCCACTCCCCTATATATACATATTCCTTCAACTAAATCCCCACACATGCAAGTGATTGTCTAATTAATGTGGTAACCCTGCTTCTTATCAAACACAACATACATATGTCCACTTTTAAACATAGAAAACATATAGGAAACACATTTATATATGTGGGTAGAGGGTATTCACTTTAGAAAAAATACAAATAAATGAAAAAAATACAAATATTAATATCAAACTAAAAATATTGAAATATTAAACCTATCAAACCTGCAGAAGAACAAACATCGAAAATATGGAGCCCCCACAAAAAGAGGAAATCCCATATCTCAAAACTTTCTGTCTAAAAATATACTTTCACAGATACTCTATCCAAAGACTGTGGACAGACACTAGGATACATAAGCAGAGACATTATTAAATCAATAACTACAGTGTAAATCAAACTCCCTATTTAGGCCTTTAGGCCACAATGTATCTAGTCTATGTATCCATCGTTTTTCTTTTTGTTTTAACCCCTTAGTGACCGGGTGGTTTTACACAAATCCGTCTTTTAGTGACCGCTGCTGTTTTTACGTTTCTGCGCTGTTAGTGTTTAGGTCAAATTTTCCTCTTACTCGTTTATTCGACCCACACATATTATACACCCTTTTTCCCGCCATTAAATGGACTTTCTAGAAATACCATTATTTCCATCATATCGAATAATTTACTATAAAAAAAAATATGAAATATGAGGAAAAAAATGGTAAAAACACACTTTTTCGTAATTTAATCCCCAAAATCTACAACCACCCAAAAAGACCCCGGCTAAATAGGTTCAAAATTTTGTCCCGAGACTAGAAATACCCAATATTTACATGCGTTTGCTTTTTAACCCCTTCACTGCGAGACAGTTCACCTATGTGCGCTGCGCTCATTCTGTTCTGACCATTTTGTGCTAATTAGTTTTAGATGACAGCCTAGGTCCTATTTAATTAAACTCCCCCAGACAAAAAAAACGTAAAAATTTTTTTTTTTATTTTATTTATTTATTTTTTTTTTTAATTTTTTTTTTAAACCAAACCTGATCATGTTTGGTATCATTGGAAAGGCCATAATCAGGCCTTTCCAATGATGTCAAATATGACCATCTAGCTGGATCGGGAGATAAAGGGATCCTTAGGATCCCCTTATCTCTACATGGCAGCTAGAGGGTTAACTGGCCCACTGACATCCTCACACATATGGTGAGGTTGTCAGTGGGTGGGGGGGACCTGGAGGCTTGGCTGACATCCAAGATGTCAGCCCCCCTCCAGGTTTGAATCGTGTTTTGGCGCCAATTGGCGCTGCAACGTGATCCGGCGGCAAAACTGTTAATGCCATACACCGCTGAAAAGGGGAGGCTCTCCCCTCTCCAGCGGTGCAAACGGCATCTCCCTAGCTTCAATGGTTGGGGAGATAGAGGGCTCCGAAGGAGCCCCACCCCCTCCCCTCCATTGAAATGAATGGGGACGCCTGCTGATGACGTCACCACGCAGCGTGGCGACGTCATCAGCCTTGCCTGCCCATGTAAATCACATTGGCAGGCTTCCTCCCTGCCAGATCGCCGTGGGATCCAGTGAGGGAGGTGAGTATCGGGCGGGAGGGGGATTAGGCGCCGCTGACGTACCCTGTACATCTGCAGGTCTAAGGGAGACCCGAGAACAGGACGTACAGGGTACGTCAGTGGCCCTTAAGGGGTTAATAACCTACTCCTACCCCCACCTCGACGTAAGGCAAGGACATGATCGATCACCTGGAATCTGAGTTGTGCTATACTATGCGCGCAATTAATAAAACGTTCAGGGACTGGTAAATCAATTTGCTTTGTCCTGATTGTGGATTTATGTTTAGTGATTTGTTCCTTAATTTTCATTGTGGTCTCACCCCCATAAAGCAAACTGCATGGACATTTCAAAACATACACCACATATGCTGGATCACAAGTATAAAAGTCATGAATCAGAATTTTCTCTCCAGAATGTGGATGTAATAAAAAGTCTCCTTTAATAACTGCATTACATGAAGAACAGCCAAGGCACCGGAATGTACTTTTTTTCGGTGGACCAAAAAACCTCTGTTGTTTCTCTTTCAAGGGGCCTATGTCTGCGTTGACAATCCGATCTCTCAAATTTTATTTCTTTTATAAGCGAATATGGGAGGATTTTGAAAAAAAGGTATTTCACCATATGCTCTCTTTAGGATACTCCAAGGTTTCCTAATCGCATTACCAACACGTCCACTGATCGGACTGTATTTTGAGACATATTGGAATACGTGTTTGTTTCTTAGTATTATCAGACTGTCATAATGTTCGCTGAGCTATAATAGTAGTTCTATCGAAACATTCTGCCCTCTGAAGTTCCTCATTCAGAAGTGTTGTTGGATAGTCACATTTTCTAAATCTATTTACCATACCTTGTAACCTATCTTTACGGGTTACAGGATTCGATACATCCCTAACCACTTTTTTTTTTCAATTGAGAGATTGTCTTGTCAGAGCAGACATGGGCACCTTGAAAGAGAAACAACAGAGGTTTTTGGGTCCACCGAAAAAAGGCACATTCCCGTTGAAGGGCAAGGCCAAAGTAAGATCCCTGCCCATAGTGGGGGAGCCGTTCTACAGAGTGGCCATAGACCTTATTGGGCCCCTCAGTAGACCGAGCCCCTCCGGTAAAAAGTATATCCTCACAATCGTAGATTATGCCACCCGCTACCCCGAGGCCATCGCCCTCGCCAACATCTCGGCTGAGACAGTGGTGGATGCCCTGGTCGGGGTAGTCACTCGAGTTGGTTTTCCTCAGCAGATGCTATCTGACCAGGGTACCCAATTTACAGCCGAGTTGACCCAACAGCTGTGGCGCAGCTGCGGGGTGAAACCCATTTTTAGCTCCCCTACCATCCCCAGACCAATGGACTCTGAGGGTGCCGTTGAACCTTTCACAAACAGATGTTGAAGACTTTCACGGAGTCCTACCGGAATTGGGAATGGTTTCTACCCCACCTACTCGTCGCCTACCGCAAAGTTCCCCAGGAGTCAACAAGCTTCTCTCCGTTCGAGCTCATGTACGGCCGCGGTGTCCGAGGTCCCCTTGACCTGATCCGGGAACATTGGGAGGGCAACACCGGGGAGGAAGAGTTACCCATTGTGCCCTATGTGCTGGAGCTGCGGGACCGGCTGCAGTATCTCACTGCGAAAGTGTGGGAGAACATGCAGGCGGCACAGCGGCGCCAACAACTATGGTACGAACGGAGCGCCAGAGACCGAGTATTTCAGTCAGGCCAAAAGGTTCTGGTCCTGAAACCCACCTGACAAGACAAGCCTGGCAGGGCCCCTATAGGGTGGTGGAGAGCCTTAGTGACACCACTTATGTGGTGGCTCGATGTCCAGACGAGAGGGTTTGACGAACCTTCCACGTCAACATGTTAAAAGAATATAGGGAAAGACCTGAGGAGGTAGCCACCATGTGTGCCCCTGCCTCAGAGGACAGTGAGAATCTGGCCGAGCCCACCTCCATTGCCCAAATTGTCCTGGGTGCAGATTTCACCTCCCTGATGAGAGAGCAGGTGTTTTGGCTCCTCGAGGACCGAAGGGACATGTTATCAGCCTCCCAGGGATGCACAACTCTGGCGGTCCACACGGTGGAGACCCCAGGTCAGACCCCTCTTCGACAAACCCCTTATCGGATCCCTGAATCCGTACGGGAGCACATGCGCTCCGAGTTACAAGATAGGGGTAATAGAACCCTCCCAGAGCCCATGGGCCTTTCCGGTAGTACTCGTTCCAAAGAGGGATGGTACGACCCGTTTCTGCGTGGACTACCGGTGGCTCAACGATTGTACTGTCACCGATGCGTTTCCCATGCTCAGGATTGATGAATTGTTAGATAGGATCACCAGCGGTAACTATCTCTCAACCATTGATCTGTGCAAGGGATACTGGCAGATTCCTCTGGACCCGGCTGCTATCCCCAAGTCAGCCTTTGTCACCCCTTTCGGCATGTGCCAGTTTAAGGTCATGCCGTTTGGGATGAAGAACGCCCCGGGTACATTTCAGCGGATGGCGGACCGGCTTCTGGACGGTCTGCAGGACTTCTCAGGAGCCTACTTGGATGACATTGCCATCTACAGTAAGACCTGGGAAGATAAACTCTTCCATCTCTCAGTGGTCCTGGATCAAGTCCAGGATGCTGGACTTACGCTCCGACCGGACAAATGTCATGTAGGAATGGCGAAGGTACAATACCTTGGTCATCATGTAGGCTCAGGCAAACAGCGCCCAGAGCCGGCGAAGGTAGAGGCAGTCACCAACTGGCCCCAGCCTCGTACCAAGACTCAGGTTATGGCCTTCTTAGGGACCGCAGGGTATTACCGGAGGTTTGTCCCCGACTAAAGTGTAATTGCCAAACCCCTCACTGACCTGACCCGCAAGAACCTCCCCAGACAGGTCCTGTGGACTCTCAAGTGCGAGGAAGCCTTCACCCAGCTAAAGCGGATCCTCACAGACATACCAGTGCTAGCCGCCCCAGACCCCACCAAACGCTTTGTTGTCCACACTGACGCAGCTAGGTTTGGCCTCGGGGCTGTGTTGAGTCAGGCTGGGGACAATGGACAAGAACACCCAGTAGCGTATATTAGTAGAAAACTTCTACCCCGGGAAGTTAGCTACACTGCCGTGGAAAAAGAGTGCCTGGCCCTGGTCTGGGCATTAAAAAAACTGCAACCCTACCTGTATGGGAGACCCTTCACGCTACTTACTGATCATAACCCCCTTGTTTGGCTTAACAGGGTCGCGGGAGACAATCCCTGACTGCTTCGCTGGCGCTTGGCATTACAGACGTTTAATTTCACCATACAATATCGGCCCGGCAAGGACAACAACAATGATGATGGATTGTCGCGACAGACAGAGATGGAGGTGCAACCGAATACCACTGGTCAGCCCCACGCATATCAGACAGGGTACGACAGGGTCTGCCGCTCTTTGAGACAAAAGGGGGAGCTGTGTGTCGGAAGCCCCTCCACCATTTAAGAGACTATTGAGGAATTGATGGACCTTTCAAAACTATTTCACTTTTCACGGTTTTAAACATCTGTCCGCAAACACAAGAGTACTGATGTCTGTGTGTTATTCCCTTGTGCATTTATTGTACAGTCTCTTGTTGAGTATTTTGCGTACATTCCCTCAATTATCTAACCCTTCCCTGTATAGTGTGACCTCTCTATTGTGTAAGTTCTCTCTATAAGAAATCCCTCTTGTCTTATCGGCTTTATTGTATGTAAATGAGGGTGGGGTGACTGTATCTGTGTGTCTGTGAATAAACTGGCATTCTGTTGTTTGATTTCGAAAGGGTGAGCCGCATTCTTTCGGCTGCGGTCAAAGCTTTGAGGGAACTGTTGGGAATATTGTTCAGGCGACGGCTTTATGGAAGAGAGCCCACGGACGGAGGTACTCAGGGTACAGTCGCTCCATCACAGACTCAAATACAAAGTCTGTGACAACGCTTAATATTTAACCATAGATTGTCTTTTAACAGCAAAATTTGAATAATTGGGGTTTTATTTAGTGATCCAAAATTTGAATTGCTATCAAATATCGAATTGATTTCGATTATCGAATTTGATATATGAAATTCGAATCGATACAAAATTTCAAAATCGATCCGAAAGGAAACAAAATCCGAAATTAAATTAGTTCAGAAATTCCAAAAACGAACTTAAAACGAAATGAAACAAAACAAATTTTTCAGCCGTGCACATCCCTAGTACAATGTGTAATTCACGCTCCTGCCAAGCCTTCATCCACCAATCTCCTATAACCTCCCGCACCACCCTTCCCATCTCTTTTCATTTTCCCACCTGTCCCTGTATTGTGTGTCTGCTTGTGCCCGCAGTGTCCAGCCCTAGTTCTGACCTGTCTCTCATAGCTGCTTCCTTTGTATTCATTTGTTTATGCCTTGCCCTCAGTCTTGCATATCAATCAAATTAAAACATGTTGTACCACAGCTATGGTCTTCTTGCCCATGTATCATCTCCAAACTGGTCTCAAATTCCCCGTGAAACATGACAGAAGGCGATATCTGACATGCTTTCAGTTCCCATGGCCATTTGTCAGGACTGTTAAATTCATTAACGTTGTAAGGCATAAGTTTCATGGGTCAGCCGGTAGACAATTTGGGAAGGGAAGATGGAGAAGTGCAAATGGAAGGGAGTGGAAGATTTCTAAGGGGGAAAGACTTTTGTGGAAGAGGATGAAAGAACAGAAAAGAGGACAAAAAGAGGTGGGGGAGAGCAACTAGGGAACAAAGAGAAACCTAGGAGATGGAGAGAGAGAAGGAAGTCAGGAGCGGGAGGGTTTAAGGCTGGGAATGGGCTCAAAGGGAAAAATAAGACAAAGGGGTGTCTACAAAAATGAGTTGAAACTGGGTACCGGTAGCTCAAAAGAGCCATCCATATTGGGTGAACAGGGCACAGAGTCTTGAATGGGTGTAAAAGTGGCCTAGGCCAGATCAAGTTACAACACTAGGGCTGTAATACTATCATACAAAGTGATATGCAACTGATGTAACAATAAAACAGGTGTTCACCAGAAGTACTGTATGTATTCAAAATTTTTATTTTAAAAAAGGAGCAGTATCTGCTCGTAATATATGGAGCGCACGACCATCTCAACTGGCAGCTAGACTACGCCCCCCCCCGAGCCTTTATATAATAATTAAATAAATACATTGGGCCACATTACAATCTACGTGCTAACGTAAACGCTTGCCTGCTTGAGCATTAACGTTAGCTGTGGTGTCTACTGCATATTACAATCCAAAGGGAAACGGGTTAAGTAACCCGTTTGCGGTTGGTACCATGTGCTTTTCAGCGCGCGGTTACTGTACTTTGTGCTCCCTATACTTAACATGGGGAGTGCAAAGTGTTAATCAGCATTAGGTCTACAAAGTCCTAACGCTGTTTAACGTCCGACTCTGATTAGGGGAAAGTTAACCAGAGCCAGAACCTGGTGTTAACGGATTCCGCTTCTGCAGAATCCGTTAACACCAGCCAAAAAAAATTGTATACTCACCTCCTGTCCCGCGGCAAGGACCGCGGCTCCAATCGCCTCCTCCGTCCGGCGGGAGCAGGGAGAGACTGGGGGAAAAAGTTCCTCAGTCTCCCCGTGTGTATCACTCTCGCAAGGCGAGATCCGGAAGGTCATGTGACCGCCGGCGTCTGGCTCAATGGAGTCCTATGGACTCCATCGAGTGGATGCTCGCGACTGCGCTCAGCAATGCCGCGAGCATCCCGGGGCGTAGCGCCCGCTACAAATACAGGCAGCATTTTTTGCGCCTGCATTGCAATCCCCCATTAAAACGGGGGCGGTAGGGGGGAAAGCTGCAGGCACAGTTTTTTTCTCCCTACCGCCCCCGTTTTAACGTAGGGATTGTAATGTATCCCATTGTCTGCTATTGGTAAAAGTCACACCAGTGAAATTTCCAGTTCAATTTTATGGAAACTTATGGGTCAAGTCACAAAGCACAGAAATTGAAAAGCAATTTTGGTGCTTTGTGTTTCACTGCATTTTGGCAATTCCATTTCATCAAGAATATGGTGAATTCACTATTTAGTGAATGGTCACCGTATTTGCAGCAACTGGAGTTGCCAAAGCAGTTCTAGGACGTTGTGAAAGCAGCCGAAATGGCATCGGCAACTTCCACTGAACAGTAACAAAAAGTGTCTCCTAGGTGGGCGGAGCCAACTACTGATGGGAGTGGATGCATGCTGCTGAGCTCTCCTGCGGACTTATCATTACTTATTTTTTGCATTCCCCCGTCTATTTTGAGATTCCCCTCGGAAGCATTGTTGTCCTGGAGTTGGAGAGAAGTTGCTGAGCGAGCTTGCTGACTTCCTTACTGCCATTACAGCCTAACCCGATTCTCAGGTCCCTTGGTGCAGCCTACCTTGGCGGCCATTTTTTAAGCCTAACGCGACGCTCCGGATTTCCTGTGCCCCCTCGACTGCCTCAGGCTCCATCCTCCCCTCGCCCTGATGACTACCCCAGACTCTCTGCCCCTCACAAGAGGGATGCTTGCTGAGATGATGAAAGAGTTTTGGGATTCGTGGCTTCTGGCACGTCGGGAGGCAGGCTGGGTCAGTGCAGCGATGCCTGATGCTGGGCCTTTGGTTGAGCCGGCAGGGAGATGCAGCGTTAAGCCTGATGGAGCCGGATGGGGACCCGTCTGCCTCTTCATCCAAAACCGCTCCATGCGGACCTGATGCGGCTCGATCTGAAGCACTGGAGGGGGCTAACGTGCACCGCATCGCTCCTGGTGACGGGCAACTACTAGACGGTCTGCAGCTGGAGAACCGTCAGGTACCAGGTATGGAGTGCCTCCCTGCTGGCCGGGTCGTGCGTGCGGAGATTGCTGGAGAGGTGGAGACCCCTATGGATGTTGGCCGGACTGTGGCGGATGCGATCTGTCCCCCCCTGATGACTTCTCTTATGGCGCTGCTTCGGGTCCCCTCACCAGCACTGGACGTGGAGTATCGTGGCCGGGGACTGGAGGGGCGCACTGTGCTGTGACGTGGGGGGCCTTACCTGATGTGCCTTGCCCCTCGAAGACCGGTGCGGGGCTGTTGCTGCTCGGGCTTTGTCTGTCCCTCAGAAGATTCAAGATGGATGGACATTTCTGCCGAGCACATGCGTGCCCCATTCTCCTGTGGGACACTGGCTGATCCTTCCTGGCCTTGTCATTGCTTACCCGTTTTGCCCCGATTCCCCCCCTTGCTGTTCAACTGTATGATATAAGATGTCCCAATGTGTCATACTTTCTTCTCTAAAACATGATCCCCTCCATGATGACACCCCCTGCTATTTGAGACACTTTCTGTCGCCATTGATGTGTTCTTTCGTCCCCACTGTTATTCACCCCCCTCATATGCAGAGGTTATTTTTCTCGATGAGACACCTCCCCATTTTTCCCTGTGCTGAGGACTTTCTATTTTTTCTACAACTTTTTGTATCAGCCCCCCCCATTCTGGTATACCGTTATTATCTGAGGACTTTTGCTTTATTCTGATGCACCCTGAGGACATGTTTTGATTTTTGAGACTAGATGTGATTTTTATACATGTCTGTTCTGTGTTCCCACCCTTTTAATTTTTCTTCCCTTTTTAGGTACTCCTGAATGATTTTATGGTCCTGCTTGATGACTTTGTGGGTTTAATGTTGTTCGTCTGTTGGAGCACTGGGACTCCCCATCCCCCCTTTTTTTTTTCTTGTGTGGGACATTGGGAAGCAGCCTGGGCAAGCCGCTAGGGTGGCTACCAGGTCTCCCGGCCACTCGGCCCCTTCCATGGCCCTCGGTTCCCTTAGGTTACTGATGTGAGCCAGGAAAGTCGCAATATGTTTGGCAGTCTCTCACTACCCTTTCTCCCCTTTTTATTTCTTTTTTTCCCCTGGTGCCCCCTCAGCGAACTCCATTGCACTCTTTTGTTTTTGCTGAATAGACCCTCTTGACGAGTTTCTGCACCTCCACTGTTATTGTATCCCCCATCCCCAATTTTCGATCTTCTGTAGGCTCCTATGAGATCCTCCCTTATGTTTTCTGTGCTTTCGTTGTGAGTATCTTATTTGGCCCTGTGAGGCCTCTTGGCTGGTCGGTCTATGACCCTTTGTTTATTGCAAAATAAAAAATTTGAAATAAAAAAAAAGTCTCATATTCTCCTAATAGGAGTGTAAATCAATAAAAATGCATCCAATAAACAAATAAAAAAAAAGTCTCATATTCTCCTAATAGGAGTGTAAATCAATAAAAATGCATCCAATAAAAACAAATAAAAAAAAAAGTCCTTAAATTAAATAATTATTTTTTTTAACATTGAAACCTATGGGATTCACCGGTTTAAACTTGTCGAATTTAAAGACCAAAAATCAAGGCATTTCGCTAGAATTTCTGTGCAATTTGGCATTTGGGATTAGAAGAAACGATAGTCTTCTATGGACAATTTCAGTGCAGCCAAGTGCAGAATTCCAGCGATTTGCACTATATTCCAATGTCAATTTGCCTATATATGGTGAATTGACAGCTTAGTGAAGAATAGACAAATTGACTCAAAATTACACCAAACGGTGATATTCGGAGGTTAGTGAACAAACATTGTAATCAATTTCAGCTCAAATGTGTGTAGCGCTGCTTTAAAACTGTATTCTTGTGCATTGAATTATTATGGCCACTAGGGGGAACCAGTATATAACAGTTGGAAAGGGCCATGCTGAAATAAAAGAGACATTGTGGACTTTGCTGGACAAAAACAAACTCCATGTCCCAGAGGCCTTTGCAAGGGAAACAGGAAGGGGTGTGCTGGCCAGGAAAACATCAGCAGCCTCATGCAAAGCATGGGCAGAGCAAGCAGAGCAGTGAAAGGTGGAGGACGCACGTTAGACCGGTCAGGGATCGCAACCAGGACAGAGTACAGACGCTGTCTTACTGGTGCTGGAGATCGGGACTGTGACCGTGTTGAGACCTACCTACGCAGCGCTGAGAGGTCTGGAGGACAAGCTGGATCCGGCAGGACCCCAAGTTAGGAGACCGCGCTGATCAATTGGGAGTGCAGGCGGCGGATCGTTATTCCAGTTGCGGAGATTTGGCAAGCAGGGAGCAGATTCAGTGGCACAGAGTCCCAGTACACAGCGGAGAAGATCTTTTGATCGAGGCAGAGTGGTGGACAGATTCGTTCATTGGATGGGTGAGAGGCCTCCCAGGCCACAGTTCCAAAACAGAAACGCACGCTGCAATGTTGTTTAAATTTACAGGGCTCCAACGGTGACTAGTCGAAGATTGCGCTTTTCGTTCACTGGCCAGTTGAACATAGTACCCGGGTACCCTAAACAACACACATATATATTTTTGAGCTATTATTCACGGGACTTACACTCCAGAACTGAGGGGTTAACCAGTTTTCTTTACCGCCGCATGTTTTTCCCGCGTTACAAATTCTTGTTACTCAAATACCGTATATGCGTATTATATGCTGCTTTATTGGGATCAGTAAAGAATATAATATCTAAAAATCCACAACAGTGCTGGTGTATAGTTATTTCCTAGTGCGGTGAGACTATCCCGAGGTTTATTCAGTGGCTCCTTCGGGAGTGAGCACTACATGTGCATAACCCCCAAACTGAGAATGGACAAAGCGCACTCCAGAACCATTTGGATTCAAATAAATAGGTCAATATGCTCAAAAGAAATGCCTTATTGTACATATTTAATGCTTCTATTTCACTTGATTCCTGTTTGAGGATGAATTTTACAATATTGACTATCACTTGAAAGTCGACTGAAGCCAAGCATCAAATATCTCAAACCCTGTATTCAATTGTACAGCTCTGAGAACACTACAGGAAGATAATGTGTCATACAATTTTATAATCAAGATTCACTTACCTGTATTATGAGACATTGCATAAAGAAGGCATAATACAAAGAGTGCAAAGTAATCGTTTTCTGTGCATTCAAGTGTATTGTAAACCATGTCCAGAAAAAGCCTGCAGAAAAAAACAAACACGCATTTGTGAGTATACGTATTGTATTGGCAACCCAGCCTGGGAGATGTCAGAATTTACAGGTTTACAATCAAAATTAACACAATATACAGTTATACACAAAAACAACTAAACACAATGAGGTGAATCTTAGACCAAAGGATTCGCCTCACTAACCAGGAATGTCGGAAAAACAGTTTGTACTTTATTGATGCATGGGGATAAGAGACATTTGTGGAAAGAAGCTCAAAAAGAATTAAAATAAAAATAAATCACAAGACAATGGGAAAGAAAATTGTACCATTCTTAGCAGGAGACCAGAATCAGAATAATATCACCATTGAATTGCGCTAAAAGGTCAATAAATACTCTGCAAAGAACATATCCGGAGTCTAAATAGCTCACCCAAAATTACTGCTATGCAACCGCATAGATATCCATGTTCTCAATGGGCATGGACAAATCACTGACCTATCCGTCTCAGAATTTCTATACATTCCTTTACACACAAACACAGGACCAACACATAATAAAATATGGTAAAATTTATATGTTTAACCCTTTCGCTGCTGAGGCTTTTCCCGCCCCTATGCTGAGGTCATTTTTACCTGTTTTGCGCATCATGTTTAAACGTGTTTTGAAGGCTTATTTTAGTATATGACCCAGACATATTATATATCGTTCTTTCCGTCAGACTCGGTAGATTCATAATATGTCATTATTATATGTATACGTTATGTCATGTCTGTATATTATAACAAAAAATGCAATAAAATATGTATTTTCAATAATTTACAATGTGTAAAGTGTTTTTTTCCCCATTTTAACATGCGAGCAATTGCGGTTATATTTTGTATGGGGTGCGCTTGTTAAAAAAAATTAGAGATGGGGTCTCGTTACATTTTTTTTTGGGGAAAATGACACTATTTTTAACAAACGCACCGCATACAAAAATCGTTAGTGCAGCATCATTGTTCACATTATAATTGAAATGGGAACAATATTGCTGCATTAACAAACCAAAAAAAAGAAAAAAAAAGTGTTAATTTTTTTTTTTAATTTTTTTTTATTTTTATTTTTATTTTTTTTTTTTTTACAAAATTTTTCACTTTCATGTTTGGTATCGTTGGAACGGCCATGCTCTGGCCGATCCAACGATACCAAAATTTAACCCCTAGCTGCCACGGATCGGGAGATAGGGAGTTCATTGGAACTCCCTAACTCCACAGTTGGTGGCAGTTAGGGGTTAAGTCTAGGACTGGCGTCATCGTGCTACGCACGATGACGCCAGTCCTCTGGGGGAGTTCCCGGAGGCTTGGCCGACTACACACTACACACTGAAAGCGTAGCTAAGGTTGAGTGCTGCCCCTCTCGTGTATTTTGTATGTATAGGGCTGACACCCCTTTGGGCAAGCACCTCTCCCTGTCACAGGTGCTCCAAAGGTTCTATTTAACCTGGATCTGCAGGGAGCTTCAGAAAGGACTGGGTCCTCAATAAGCAAGTTTATCCCATAAGAGCAGTCATTAGGTTGGTATGATAGGACCTGCCAGGGGTGGAATACATTGTCGCTGTTGGCAGGCTTACGCAATCCATGGGCATCCATTGCAAACTAAAATTCCACCATTTTTCAACAAAGCTCAATATTAAAGGGTTAAGAATTGTAGTGATTTTGAAGGGGATAAGAATTGTTTGTAAGCATTTAAAGGGTTAAATCTGGTAAAATCTCTATGTTTAAATGAATTTAGCTGCTGTTGTGGTTTCCTTTGTACTGTTTGAATATGTTGTTTGGTATGCTCTCTTTCTGGTTTGTTGTATCATATTGTCTCGAGATGCACCCGCACTGAAAGCGTAGTTAAGGTTGAGTGCTGCCCCTCTTGTGTAATTATATATATACTAGGTGGAAAGCCTGCCCAGAGGGCAGTCTATTAAGTGTGGTGCACATGAATGTTGGTCAAAACGAAACACAGCAGTGTCAAGAAAAGCTAGTTAAATATTTTTACTGACTATTTTGAATCAATTTCTTTGAATACAACATTTTTTGTGAAGCATGCATCAGTCCCTGGTAATAGGTAGCCTTGTTCACGTCCATCGATGACTTTGATTTTAACATCTGCAGAGCTTTTGACTCGAGAGAATGCAACATATAGTTGTCCATGGCTGAAGACGGGTTCCGGTAAATAGATGCCAACTCGGTCCAAGGTTTGTCCTTGGGATTTGTTAATAGTCATTGCAAGTGCCAATTTAACAGGAAATTGTCTCCTTCTTAAAACAAATGGAAGTTCAGTGTTACTTGGGGCTAAATCTATTCTAGGAATAAAAACAGTTTTTCGTTCTGAGGTAGGTGTCAATACTTGAGCAATGATTAAATTCTGTTGCATAGCTTTCACAATTAGTCTTGTTCCAATACACAGGCCTCTCTTTGTATTCAGGTTACGCAGGAGCATAATAATACAGCCAATTTTCAGTTTCCGTTTATGAACTGGCATCCCAGAAGGAGCCAATTCATTTAAGAACTCAATGGGGTAATTATCCCTGTCTTCCTGGGATTCATCATCAATAGAATCAGTGCTTAAATAAGTGTAGCTCTCACCTTCTAACAAACTAAGCACTTCTTCATTGATGTTGTCTACATCACAATTTTTTGGGCATAAAATAGCGTTTTTCTCAAACGTTGAAATATTGTCAGGTTGTAAATGGTCACCATAAATTTCCTTGACAATGGAGTCTTTGCAGATCATTTTGGATGGTATATGGAATATATCTTGATGGAAGCCATGTTGGTTTGTGAGTTTTCCATCGCCAAGTTTTATTAGCCAAGAGCTAAACTCAGGATCCACAGATCTTACATTTGTTTGTAGCTTTATGATGTTAAATGTATCCCACAGTGGATTTGATTTAATGCTGGATTCAACGATAGCTGATCGACTGCCATGTGCCACAACAGGTAGAGTTTGTCGAAAATCGCCTCCAAGGATAATTGTTTTACCGCCAAAAGGTTTGTTGTTTTTCATGAGCTCTTGCAGTAGTTTGTCGACGCATCTGAGAGCATCATTTGGAGCCATGGTTGATTCATCCCAAATTATAATTTTAGATTTTCTAAGGATTGTGGCATCATTAGAGTTTTGCCTCATGGAAGATGTTGAAGTATCCAACAAAGGAACTGGCAGTTTAAATTGTGAGTGATATGTGCGTCCTCCCTCTAGTAAATTAGCAGCAATTCCAGTAGAAGAAACTGCTAATGCTACCTCATTTTCCCCTCTAAATGTGTGCAGTAAAGTTTGGTATAGGTATGTTTTCCCACTACCTCCAGGACCATCGAGAAAATAACACCTTTGGGTTAATGTATCGTTTTGGGTAGCAGAAAGAATGACTTCGAAAGTTTCTCTTTGTAGATCATTTAAAGCCGCCTGCATTTGTACTCCTATTTGACTTTCAAAAACTGCATCATAGATGTCTGGTTTTTTGGTGGTTGAATAGTTGGTTGGAGTTGTTAAACCGAAATCCTGACATTTTTTACTGTTAACAATTAAAATGTCTTGAATGTCTAATAGAGCATTATTGAGACATGATTGGCAGTCTGGTGTGTGGCCAGGGTGTCTTGATAAGTCTTCAATGAGTTGTTGTTGATATTTTTCAAAGAGGTCTTTTGCATTTGGTGGAGATGCTAGAGCACAAATGTTGGCAAAAAGCTCTTGAAGCAGTTGAGGCATCATCTCACTTGAAGCTTTGTGAAGAGTTAAGTCCCATAATTCTTCATCCTGAAAAAGACCTATTTTTTGAGCAGCTTCTTTGAATTTTGGAAATTGCACTCCATCAACTGTTCTGATATTTTCAAATGAAGTGGCTCCTTTAACATTGAGTAAAAGTAATCTCAAGCAAAATCTCTCCACATCGGAATTTATGTTAACAGAGTACATTCGCCCAATAGTGTTATTCTCTCGATGTCCTTTGAAAGACAAAATGTTGCGGAATATCAGTATACAGGAATTGGCGCGCAGCCACATCTTCTCTGTTTAATTTGAACCAAGCAGTCAAAGTTGTGTCTCTTGATTGTGTTCTTTCTATAGCATTCCTGATGTTATCTTCATTAAAGTATACTGACTGTTCGCCAGGAGGGTGGATTTGTAATCGCACAATGGTATGTGTTTGATGGTGCATTTTGAAACCAAGAAGGCGCCATGCTGCTTCTGGAGCTGTTACATATTGGGAATCCATAAAGGAGGTGATCTCGTCATGATGAAGCATTGCATGTTCTTTGATGGCAATATTTGCACAGTCGTGTCCTTTATAGATGTAATTGAATAAGTACTTTACACTTTTTATAGAAGCGCAGCTCTCAACATTTATATGGCAGTTGTATTTTAAAGCTAGTAATGGGTTGTATGGCACAACCCAAGAGTTATTGATTACTATTCCATTTACTTCAAGTGAAGCAGCTGTTTGTGTTCTCCGGTACAGAGGATACCTGTCCATGTTTGTCAAAGTTTGTTCTTGGTATGGTTTTGGGAAGTTTTTAGAGCAAACACCATCAACCATACATGGTGATTTAATGTTATGAGGCCCACACGGTCCATGTATCATGTGTTTGAGGACTATTGCATGTAATGTGGGTTGTGCCTAAATGTCGGGTATTTCTGCAGAAATAAACCTATCAACAGCATCAGCATCTTGAGGTGAAAATATGAGTAATATATGTGTACGAGGTAATCCACGTTTTTGAAACTCTATTACATGAATTTTAGCGACAGGTTTACCTAACACATGTTTGCTTGTGATGTTGTGTAGTAGTTCTTTTAGCTTTAAGTTGAAAACTTTGGCAACCAAATCAGGGCGGTATTCCACTGCTTGACCTTCTCTAATATTTTCTAAAATTTCTGGCCATTTTGGGTTGCATGTCATTGTTATGAAAAAGTCAGGCTTCCCATACTTTCGCACAATAGCCTTGGCATCTTGGTAGTTTTGCAGCATGTTTCTGGGACTACCATGGAATGTTGATGGAAGTATTATTGCTTTTCCTGGTATCAAGCCCTGTTCTTCAGCAGCGTTTTGTAGATGGTCCATGAGACCTGTGTATTTTTCAACTCGTAATATGGACTGATTTTGTCGTACATAGTTTAGACGGTTACCTTTGGTCTTAACATATGCGTCTACAAAGTACTGTTGAGTTAATTTGCCTGCATTTAAAAATGGGTTGAAATCTTGTCTGATGGAAAGCATGTAGCCATAAAATTGCATTTGAGTGACCCTTTCTATTGTTTTAGCAGAGGATGACTGCGTATGGTTTTTACAGTAGTAGGGGTGTAGTTAAGTTTAATGTGAGGTGACCAACTTTGGTCCCCAAATGGAAATAAAAGTGGATAGAGCATTGGCTCTAAGTTTGGATCTAAAATGCTTATCCTTTCTGTTTGTTTTTCTTTCTGCGTTTTGAGTTCGGCAATGAATGATAAGATCTCTTTCGAGAGGTGGTTCTCCATCATCATTTTGAAAAATAGCTACTTCATTACTGTGAGGTGCATTGTATCTGCGTTGATCGTCCGTGCGATCTTGTACTATCGCCATGGTGACAGTTGGTGGTATAGTGCCATTTTGTATAGCCTCTTGTAAGGATTCTTGTTCTACTTCATATAACATTTTGCAGGCTTCTGCAAATGGATTGTTTTTATCCATAAAAGAGCTTAACTCTGTCATGAGCTCAGGGTTGCATTTTGAATTTTCATTAATCATGAAGCGTTGTTTAGCGGCCTCATCGGGATCAAGGATATATAGTTGTGCAAACTTTCGGTTATCCTCATTGTGAGGATGAAGAGATGCAGTTCGATGGTAAATCTGGCCATTAATTCTAAAGCAGTAAGGTCCATAACCGGGAGGAGGAGTAATGGATGCCCCCATTGATGCAAACGCTAATGAGCTATTGATGGATCGAATGTTTTCTTTGAAATTTTTGGAATGCTTATGAGTGCCTGTCATTAGACTTTCTATCAAAGGAGCAACTTTAATGGGCTCCATGTATACTTTTCCTTTGTTGCAGCATTGAGTGAATAGTCTGTCGGATGGCTGGTGTGTATTAAAATGCAGTGCATTGCAGTTGGTGCACAGAACATCGAGTTTGCCACAATAATGTTGTTTAACAATGAAAAGGGTAAATCAGTTCATGTTTTTATTTAGTTTTGTTTGTGCACGTCGTACTTTGTGTGCCAATGTGTTTTTGAGCTTTCTTGACATCGTGCATTTTCATCCATATTAGCCCTTTCCTTTCTTTAGTTTTTTTTTATTTCTGAAATTTTATTGTTGCTCGTTCGGCATGTCATTAGTGCTAGATTCTGTGTGATTTTCTCTGTAGTTGTAGATCCATCTTTCTTTAGGGTGGCATTTTTTTTTAATTTAAATTAATTATTTTTTGTGTGTATGAGAATTTTTCTTGGTTCTCTATTTAAAGGGTTAAGTGGTTTGTGGGGTCTTTGGAGGGGGGCACTGCTTCTTTGTTAGGACCTCCGAGGTTTTTTTCAATTTTTCGTTTTGTTAGTGCGGCTGTGGCTGTGTTTTTTTTTCCTCGATTGTTTTTTTTCTTGTTAGTGGATGCTCAGTGGTGAGGGGGCACTGGTTTTGTGTATGCCCTCTGAGCTCTTGTTTATGTGCTTTGGGGGCTCATTGGAGGGGGGCACCGTTTTTGTTAGGTCCTCAGATTTTTTTTTTTTCGTTGTGTTAGTGTGTGGCTGTAATTTTTTTTTTTTTAATTTTTCCTTGGTTTTTTTTTCTTGGTGGTTGCTCAGTGGTGTGGGGGCACTGGTTGTTGGGGGGCACTGTTTTTTTGTATGCCCTCTGAGCTCTTGTTTAAGTGCTTTGGGGGCTCTTTGAGGGGGGCACCGTTTTTTGTTAGGTCCTCAGAGGTTGTTTTTTTTTTAAAAAAAATTGTTGTTAGTGTGGCTGTCAGTTGTTTTTAAAATTTTTCCTTGGTTTTATTTTTTCCCACTTGGTGGTTGCTCAGTGGTGTGGGGGCACTGGTTGTTGGGGGGGCACTGGATTTGGTTTTTTGTATGCCCTCTGAGTGCTCTGTTTTGGAGTTGGATTAGAGATTTTGGGGGGGTGGGTGCACAATTTTTTTTTTCTGGCCTGGTGCTGCTTGGTTCAATGGTGGAGGTGCCGGAGGTACGTAGTTATGGCCAGGATATAGGGGCCATTTGTGAGGGGTGCTCCGTGCCCTTTTTTTTTTTAGACTTCCTGTGTATGGTGGTGGCAATTGGGCTGGGGGCTTTCCGGTGTATTGTGGTGGCAATTGGGCTGGGGGCTCAGTGCGCCGTTTTTTCCTTTTATTTTTGTGTCTGCCGGTTGCTCCAATGTCTGAGGCGTTTTCGCGCGCCTCATGTTATATATGCACGCTGCGCATGCTGCAGCAGTTGGCTGCGTGCGCACCCTATTGCGCGCGCATCCAACCGGCCAAGCACGCTATGGGCGTGCCGCGGCGGGTGGCTGCGTGCGCACTCGGCTGGGCGTGCATCCAACCTCCGCAGCACCCTGTGGGCGTGCTGCGGCGGTTGGCTGCGTGCGCACCCAACAGCCGCAGCACGCTCACACCATGCACATGTGCAGTAGAGGCTTGGCGAAGGACACAACAAGCCTCACTGCATTATGTTATAGATACACACACACACACACACACACACACACAGTCAGGTCCAGAAATATTGGGACTTCAACACAATTCTAACATCTTTGGCTCTATACACCACCACAATGGAGTTGGAATGAAACAAACACAATGTGCTTTAACTGCAGACTGACAGCTTTAATTTGAGGGTATGTACATCCAATTCAGGTGAACGGTGTAGGACTTACAGCAGTTTGCAGATGTGCCTCCCACCTTGTCAAAGGTAATGGGACAGAATAATAATAAATCAAACTTTCCCTTCTTAATACTTGGTTGCAAATCCTTTGCATTCAATCACAGTCTGAAGTCTGGAACGCATAGACATCACCAGACGCTGGGTTTCATCCCTGGTGATGCTCTGCCAGGCCTCTACTGCAACTGTCTTCAGTTCCTGCTTGTTCTTGGGGCATTTTCCCTTCAGTTTTGTCTTCAGCAAGTGAAATGCATGCTCAATGGGATTCAGGTCAGGTGATTGACTTGGCCATTGCATAACATTCCACTTCTGTCCCTTCAAAAACTCTTTGGTTGCTTTTGCAGTATGCTTTGGGTCATTGTCCATCTGAACTGTGAAGCGCCGTCCAAAGAGTTCTGCAGCATTTGGCTGAACGTGAGCAGATAATATTGCCCGAAACACTTCAGATTTCATCCTGCTGCTTTTGTCAGCAGTCACATCATCAATAAATACAAGAGAACCAGTTCCATTGGCAGCCATACATGCCCACGCCATGACACTACCACCACCATGCTTCACTGATGAGGTGGTATGCTTAGGATCATGAGCAGTTCCTTTCCTTCTCCATACTCTTCTCTTCCCATCACTCTGGTACAAGTTGATCTTGGTCTCACCTGTCCATAGGATCTGGTTCCAGAACTGTGAAGGCTTTGTTAGGTGTTGTTTGGCAAACTCTGATCTGGCCTTGCTGCTTTTGAGGCTCACCAATGGTTTACATCTTGTGGTGAACCCTCTGTATTCACTCTGGCGAAGTCTTCTCTTGATTGTTGACTGACACACATACACCTTCCTCCTGGAGTGTGTTCTTGATCTGGACAACTGTTGTGAAGGGTGTTTTCTTCACCAGGGAAAGAATTCTACAGTCATCCACCACAGTTTTCCGTGGTCTCCCGGGTCTTTTGGTGTTGCTGAGCTCACTGGTGCGTTCCTTCTTTTTGAGAATGTTCCAAACAGTTGTTTTGGCCACGCCTAATGTTCTTGCTAGCTCTCTGATGGGTTTGTTTTGTTTATTCAGCCTAATGATGGCTTGCTTCACTGATAGTGACAGCTCTTTGGATCTCATCTTGAGAGTTGACAGCAACAGATTCCAAATGCAAATAGCACACTTGAAATGAACTCTGGGCCTTTTATCTGCACATTGTAATTGGGGTAATGAGGGAATATCACACACCTGGCCATGGAACAGCTGAGAAGCCAATTGTCCCATTACCTTTGGTCCCTTAACAAGCGGGAGGCACATCTGCAAACTGCTGTAAGTCCTACACCGTTCACCTGAGTTGGATGTACATACCCTCAAATTAAGGCTGACAGTCTGCAGTTAAAGCACATTGTGTTTGTTTCATTCCAACTACATTGTGGTGGTGTATAGAACCAAAGATGTTAGAATTGTGTTGATGTCCCTATATTTCTGGACCTGACTGTATGTAGATTTATTTATAGAATGACAAACACACTGGGTTTATGGACTCAAGAAAACCTATGATTGAAAAGTAGTATAAAAACACCAGTGTGGACAGAATGGGATTTGTTCCCTGCACTCAATCACATATACTGAACAAATACTGTATATTTAGATAAACTATTCTAACAAAATCAATCTTTATCCAATTAATAAAATAAATATACCGGTTTTGGCTATCTTGCGCCCCAGCAGCTGCACTTTTTTCTTCATCTGTAGTATTCTGTTCAGTTACACAAAACATGGAATTTTCAGCCTTTGATTTTTCCATTATCACCATCTCAATTTCTATAGGATAAAAACACAAAACATGGGTTATGTAAAACACATTTCAATACCTTAAATATGAAATAATAAACTTGATTGTTCTCTAACAAGCTAAAGCGAACGCAGAGTGCGCACTGACTGCGGTCATCTGACATTAGCCTTAATCACAGCTATCTATAGATATCAATCAATATAGATACACTTCAGCCATATACAGTATACAATGTTGTGGTTATGAGAACACATCACTTGCCTACATAGGCATTATGGTTATACAGTTGTGTTCAAAATTATTCAACCCCCACTGAAATTGAGTGTTTTGACCAGTTTGACATTGATTTTGATCATTCAGTCATCTTGCTTACAATTAAATCAAAGAGGCACGTGTAGGTCAGACAAATATAACATAACATTTATAATGCAATAACCACAAATGTCTGTTATGTGCTCACATCATTATCAGTTTTATTCAACCCCCAAGTGACATTCAATCTTAGTACAACATCCTTTTACAGTTATAACAGCTTTTAAACGTGAAGCATAGCTTGACACAAGTGTCTTGCAGCAATCTACGGGTATCTTCGCCCATTCGTCATGGGCAAAAGCCTCAAGTTCAGTCACATTCTTAGGTTTGCGCACTGCAACTGCTTTCTTTAAGTCCCACCAGAGGTTCTCAATCGGATTTAAGTCAGGTGACTGCGATGGCCACTCCAAAATGTTCCAGCCTTTAATCTGCAACCATGCTCTAGTGGACTTGGAGGTATGCTTGGGATCATTGTCCTGTTGAAAGGTCCAACGTCTCCCAAGCCTCAGGTTTGTGACGGACTGCATCACATTGTCATCCAATATCTCCTGGTACTAAAGAGAATTCATGGTACCTTGCACACGCTGAAGCTTCCCTGTACCTGCAGAAGCAAAACAGCCCCAAAGCATGATTGACCCCCCGCCATGCTTCACAGTAGGCAAGGTGTTCTTTTCTTCATAGGCCTTGTTCTTCCTCCTCCAAACATAGCGTTGATCCATGGGCCCAAACAGTTCTAATTTTGTTTCATCAGTCCACAGAACACTATCCCAAAACTTCTGTGGTTTGTCCACATGACTTTTGGCATACTGCAGTCGACTCTTCTTATTCTTTGGAGACAGCAAGGGGGTGCGCCTGGGAGTTCTGGCATGGAGGCCTTCATTACGCAGTGTGCGCCGTATTGTCTGAGCTGAAACTTCAGTACCCACATCTGACAAATCTTTTCTCAGCAGTCACACAGGGACTTTTCTCCACTCTACGCTTCAGGTAGCGCACAGCAGTCAAAGTCAGCATCTTCTTTCTGCCACGACCAGGTAGCGTTTCAACAGTGCCCTTTGCCTTGAATTTGCGAATGATGCTTCCTATGGTCTCTCTTGGTATGTTTAACATCTTTGCAATCTTCTTATAGCCATTGCCCTTCCTGTGAAGAGTAATCACCTCTTCTCTTGTCTTCCTGGACCATTCTCTTGACTTCACCATGTTTGTAACCACACCAGTAAATGTCTAGAAGGAGCTGAGTATCACAGTCATTTTAAAGCTGCCTAATTGGTGCTTATTATGCTTTATTGCTGCTCCGTGACATCCACAGGTGTTTTCAATACCTGATTGAAAACACTTGAATGAACCTCTGTTCTTCAGAGTGGTAGTCTTTAAGGGGTTGAATAATTGTGTCAATGAAGAATTCACAAAATAAACATTTACTACTGTATTACAAAACCAATTGATGTCATTTTAGTTGCATATGGTTCTTTAAAAAGTCCTTGTAGGATATCATTCTGAATACAATTACAAATGTACACTAAATTCCCTAAAACCCTTTACAGCATTGGGGGTTGAATAATTTTGAACACAACTGTATATTCCCTGAGTAGAAAGTGCAGCGTGATGTTACAATTCCTTGTGCCAGTTGACTGATACAGTTGCAAGAAAAAGTATGTGAACCCTTTGGGATTACGTGGAGTTTTGCATGAATTGGTCATAAAATGTGCTCTGATCTTCATCTAAGTCACAACAATTTGAAAAACACAGTCTGCTTAAAATAATACAACACAAACATTATATGTTTTCATGTGTTTATTGAACATAACATGTAAACATTCACAGTGCAGGGTGGAAAAAGTATCACAAAACATGCCAAAAAGCTGATCACCCATGTCACAACAACTAGACGCGCACTACAAAAGACGCAGGGTTAAGCAACTCACTGTCTATCCTAGACCCAAATAATGACTATGTGTACAACAATCCCCGCGTGCACGTGCCTAACTACCCCGATAACGTCTTCGCTCGCGACACGCACGTAGAACGTGATTAAGTGGTCACAGGGTTGCAACGATACCCAGCTACTCTCGTCCCGGAATACCGACTACGTTTCCCACAATCCTTACACCCACTATCTTACTCTATTCGTTATACTGCCACCAGTTCTCACGAACACTAAGCGTGCTACAGCGAGAGACGAAGGGATAAACAATCCACTATCTGTCTATCCTAGACCCCAATAATGACTAAGCGGACAACAATCTCTGCACGCTTACCCAGCCGTCCCCAGCCACCGCAACTCACAATTTAGTAGATACTCGAGCTTAAAACAAAAAAAACCACAATAATCCAGTCTATTCAGTTAGCATGGGTCGAATATCAGGCAGAAAGCAGAGCTTAATAAGTAATATAACTTTTTTATATCATAATAAATATATCACAGTGCATTTAGGGTTACAGAAAAAAATATGGATATAATATTCATTACTTACACACAAACCGCAAATAAAAGAAACAGGATTAAAACCACAGACCCTTACTCACGTTCGTAAGCGAACAGGAGCATCCGTGTACTCCTGGGGCTGGAGATTTCAAGACTGGCACAGTTTCTCACGTTCTTAGGTGACCCCACAGAAACAAGCCCTGAGCCCATGCTTGGCTCAGGTATATATAGGCTGCCTTGTCCCTCTGGAGGACAGCCCCTATTTTCTACTTTTGTGCACTACATTTCCGAGACTTCACTTTTCCTGAGCACGCTCAGTGCGCTTCGGCATTAACTTGATTCCCAAAGTTTGTCTCTAGAGATCAAAGGATGTGATGGTTTCTTTGAAATGGCCTGGCACCTTGCAGCTTGGTGCCACGCAGTCTGTAGCCAAGACTCTAAGGTGTGAATATAGGACACAGGACTTCAATTTGCCCAAATGGGTAATTTCCACCTTGATCAAGTATCAAAGGAATCCCATTTCGCAGCAACCTGTTATCTTTTTCCCCTGGGAGGGATATAACCATTTTAATTACTTTCTAGCACATACGCAAAGGAGGTTGTGCACCAGGCAGCTGTGGAAAATGGATACTTTGCATATATGGATAGCCATAGATATAGATCTATATACCAATATCTATATAGACATACAGATAGCTAGACACAGAGAGAAAAGTGTGGGCTGTCACAGGTAGACATATCTAATGTCATCAGCAAACCACAGTGCCCGATCAGTATATGTAATGGGTCCTATTGTGGGGCCTCAGTATGCATGCCCTGTATGATTTACATTCAATTTTAAAACGATCATATCCGTAGGTATATGTAATTGATGAGAAGCACTGAACCATAATTAAAGGTCTCCATTAATTACCCATGGAGCAGTACTGGTTGTTGGGTAACATCATAGGGGTCCCACCAACCAATCAGCCATCGGCTATAGCGATCTCCACGGATACAAACTGCTAATAAACAACAGTGCCAAAACATAACAGAGAGCTATTCACCCGCACTGAAGGGCGCACATATACACACTCTCAAATTAATATGTGCCATCAGTACCTTTTAAAAAACGTTATGGGGCCACCATATACATAATACCCCAAGAACAAATAATTAGGCTCTTTTACAAAACAATATTATGCATAAATAGAGATGCTTCAATTAACAAGGTGACTTTTTAAGGGAGAGTTAATATCCATATATCTACCGATGATTCCTACTTTGTTAGTTCACAAAAACTTCATGGCAAAAAAAAGGCATCCCACGGTACATTTTTTAGATTATACATACAGCTAATCGCTGTATGATAAATAACATTACAAATGCCCAATGCAGGACTTTAAATCTCATCGTAATTATATAAAGCTATTTATTAGTGTCACACTCTTCCATATTTTATATTGGTGCTTGGTCCATATTAGTAACCATGCAGGCATCCCCCCCCCGAGGGAACCAATTTAAGACTATTGTACAGTACTTAATGCAAATTATATATGCCAGTATCAGAATATACAGAACTGTGCAAAAGTTTTAGGCAGGTGTGAAAAAATGCTGTAAACAAAGAATGCTTTCACAAATGGAAGGGTTACACATTTATGTTCATAAATTAACAAAATGCAGTGAATGAACAAAAGAGAAATCTAATTCAAATCAATATTTGGTGTGACCACCCTTTGCCCTCAAAAAAGCAGCAATTCTTCGAGGTACACTTGCTCACAGTTTTTGAAGGAATTTGGCTGGTAGATTGTTCCAAACGTCTTGGAGAACTAACCACAGATCTTTCTCACATCCTTTGGTCTCTTCATGTAATCCCAGACACACTCGATGTTGAGATCAGGGCTCTGTGGGGGCCATGCCATCACTTCCAGTACTTCTTGTTCTTCTTTACGCTGAAGATCGTTCTTAATGACATTGGCTGTATGTTTGGGGTCGTTGTCCTGCTGCAGAATAAATTTGGGGCCAATCATACGCCTCCCTGATGGTATTGCATGATGGATAAGTATCTGCCTGTATTTCTCAGCCTTGAGAACACCATTAACCCCTTCCCGACCGCTGACGTACCCTGTACGTCCTGTGTTCGGGTCTCCCTTAGACCCGATGACGTACAGGGTACGTCAGCGGCGCCAAATCCCCCTCCCGCCCGATACTCACCTCCCTCGTCGGATCCCATGTCGATCTGACAGGGAGGAAGCCTGCCCATGTGATTTACATGGGCAGGCGAGGCTGATGACGTCGCCACGCTGCGTGGTGACGTCATCAGAAGGTGCCCCCATGTGTTTCAATGGAGGGGAGGGGGGGGGCTCCTTCGGAGCCCTCTATCTCCCCAACCATTGAAGCTAGGGAGATGCCGTTTGCACCGCTGGAGAGGGGAGATCTTGGATGTCAGCCTAGCCTCCAGGTCCCCCCCACCCACTGACAACCTCACCATATGTGTGAGGATGTCAGTGGGCCAGTTAACCCTCTAGCTGCCATGTAGAGATAAGGGGATCTAAGGATCCCTTTATCTCCCGATCCATGGCAGCTAGATGGTCATATTTGCCATCATTTGAAAGGCCTGATTATGGCCTTTCAAATGATACCAAACATGACCAGGTTTGGTTTTAAAAAAAAATAATAAAAAAATTAAATAAAATAAAAAAATGTTTTTTTTTTAAAGTTTTTTTTGTCTGGGGGGAGTTTAATTAAATAGGACCTAGGCTGTCATCTAAAAATAATTAGCACAAAATGGTCAGAATGAGCGCAGCGCACATAGGTGAACTGGCTCAGCAGTGAAAGGGTTAAAAGGTAAAAACATGTAAAAATTGGGTATTTCTATTCTCGGGATAAAATTTGGAAACTATTTAGCCGGGGTCTTTATTGGTGGTTATAGCTTTAGGGGATTAAATTACGAAAAAGTGTGTTTTTACCATTTTTTTCATCATATTTCATATTTTTTTTATATTAAATTATTGGATATGATGGAAATAATGGTATTTCTAGAAAGTCCATTTAATGGCGGGAAAAAGGGTGTATAATATGTGTGGGTTGAATAAACGAGTAAGAGGAAAATTTGATCTAAACACGAGCAGCGCAGAAACGTAAAAACAGCAGCGGTCACTAAAGGACGGATTTGTGTGAAACCGCCCGGTCACTAAGGGGTTAATCCTGACCAAATCTCCAACTCCATTTGCAGAAATGCAGCCCCAAAGTTCAAGGAACCTCCACCATGCTTCACTGTTGCCTGCAGACACTCATTATTGTACCACTCTCCAGCCCTTCGATGAACAAACTGCCTTTTGCTACAACCAAATATTTCTAATTTTGACTCCTCAGTCCAGAGCACTTGCTGCCATTGTTCTGCACCGCAGTTCCTAGATTTTCGTGCATACTTTAGCCGCTTGGCCTTGTTCCCACGTCAGAGGTATGGCTTTTTGGCTGCAACTCTTCCATGAAGACCACTTCTGGCCAGACTTCTCCGGACAGTAGATGGGTGTACTTGGGTCCCACTGGTTTCTGCCAGTTCTGAGCTGATGGCACTGCTGGACATCTTCCGATTTCGAAGGGCAATAAGCTTGATGTGTCTTTCATCTGCTGCACTAAGTTTCCTTGGCCAACCACTGAGTCTACGATCCTCAACGTTGCCCGTTTCTTTGTGCTTCTTCAAAAGAGCTTGAACAGCACATCTTGAAACCCCAGTCTGCTTTGAAATCTTTGTCTTGGAGAGACCTTGTTGATGCAGTATAACTACCTTGTGTCTTGTTGCTGTGCTCAATCTTGCCATGACATGAAACGGTCATTCACAACCTCACCTTGGTAGCAGAGTTTGGCTGTTCCTCACCCGGTTTTAAGCCTCCTACACAGCTGTTTGTTTCAGTTCATGACTGGGTTTCAACCTACGTGTGACATTGATGATCATTAGCACCTGTTTGGTATAATTGGTTGATCATACACCTGACTATATTCCCACCAAATTCCTGACTTTGTGCAAGTGTACCTATGAGAATTGATGCTGGTTTGAAGGCAAAAGGTAGTAACACCAAATATTGATTTGATTTAGATTTTTATTTTGTTCGCTCACTTTGCATGTTGAAAATTTACAAATATAAACTATCATTATTTATATTTCTGATTCATTCTTTGATTACAGCATTTTTTCACACCTGCCTAAAACTTTTGCACAGTACTGTATATATAAGCAGCATTATATTGTCTTGAAATGCACCCACACTGAGTGCTTAGTAAAGGTTGAGTGCTACCCTCCATGTGTAATGTGTGTATATATATATATATATATATATAATATAAATATATACACAGTATAGCAAAATTGGAAAAAAGGCCAGGCACTCAGCTCCATAAATGTGCTGCAAGTCAGGGTATCCTACAGCCAAACTTGGTACCAGTGTATTTACAGGGTGTATACAAACAATTTGAGTGTGACAACAGGCAATATAGACAAAAAATACAACCTCTAGATATCCCAGACGTCTCTCCCTTAGGCGTCTTGACAGTATGAAAAGGATAAAAATGGAAAAACGGGAATCTGTAGAGGTAAAAAACAGTGACTCATAGCGCATACAGGTATATACAAAGAGTATTGCAAGAGGTGCCCCTGCCAGGATAGCACTCACAAGATATATAATCTTTAAAACTTATCGTCTCATAGGAGATTTCACACCACATCTGTCGCTCATAGAATGTTCAGCCTGCAAATCCTTGCCGCCGCAGGAACCACCAATCACCATCCAGAGTCAAGACAGAAAAATTTAATGGGTGTACAAAATAAAATAATACAAGGATCCAACGCGTTTCGTGCGATAAACGCACTTCCTCAGGGATAAAACATTAAAAAACAACAATATATTACGAATTTTCGAAAGTCTCCTTTTAAACTCTTTCCTCAGGGCGCCGATTGAATGACTTCCGGTCCCTCCCTTTGGCGTGCGCTCCACCTTTGACATGACGCCTCTTTTTCGGAAATGATGGATCGCCGCTCCTTATTCCTTCGGTGCGACTCGAAAACGACTCGAAGACGAAAACGAAACTATCCCCTCTCAGTGGATCCGATCTAATGTCCACGAGTTCCGGCGGTCCTTAATATAATTTGAATAGTTCATAGGGGTACGTTCCAGGTCACATCCGAAGAATTTGGCGATAATATTTATGAATAATTCAAAAAAAGGAGAAAAAAGAATGAATAAATAAAGTAAAATAAAACAAAACAAAACAGTACGATCAAATATTGTATTAGAGCAATACCAAATTAAAACAGTCCTAAATATAGCTTAAATAGAGCTTGTATAATTCATAGAAGTATATTTCACATCGCATCTAATGGATTAGAGAAAGACATTTTAATAGAACATCATATTTTAAAGAAACAACATATTTCAAATTTATTTTAAAGGCAATTCTTAATATCCAGGTCCACGTTTAGACCACCCCGTCTCCACGTGCCTAAATTGTATATCCACTCCATTTCGTTTCTCGCTAGAAATCTGGAGTGGTCACCACCTCTCTGATCGTTCTTAATTAAATCGATACCCAACCATTTAAATTTATCTACTGCGAATTTCGGGCAATTATTGCAGTGTACTGGCACGCTATGGTTCAGAACCTTTCTTCTAATATTGCCTAGATGTTCCAATATTCATACCTTAATTTCTCTTTTGGTTTTACCCACATATTGTGCCCCACATGGACATTCCAATAGATAAACCGCTCCTGTGCTATTACAGTTAATAAATGATTTAACAGAGAATTCTTTGTGTAATAAATTACTCTTAAAATTAATTGTTTTTTTATCTTGATACTGGCATGCTTTGCACCTACCACATTTATAAAACCTATCGGTTTATCCATTTGAAGAAATCCCTTATTAATCTCCTTTTTTTAGGAAGGAAACTTGGGGCTAAATGGCTCTTTAAATTATATGCTTTCTTCAAATGGATAAACCGATAGGTTTTCATAAATGTGGTTTCATAAAGCATGCCAGTATCAAGATAAAAAAACAATTAATTTTAAGAGTAATTTATTACACAAAGAATTCTCTGTTAAATCATTTATTAACTGTAAAAGAGAAATTAAGGTACGAATATTGGAACATCTAGGCAATATTAGAAGAAAGGTTCTGAACCATAGCGTGCCAGTACACTGCAATAATTGCCCGAAATTCGCAGTAGATAAATTTAAATGGTTGGGTATTGATTTAATTAAGAACGATCAGAGAGATGGTGACCACTCCAGATTTCTAGCGAGAAAAGAAATGGAGTGGATATACAATTTAGGCACGTGGAGATGGGGTGGTCTAAACGTGGACCTGGATATTAAGAATTGCCTTTAAAATAAATTTGAAATATGTTGTTTCTTTAAAATATGATGTTCTATTAAAATGTCTTTCTCTAATCCATTAGATGCGATGTGAAATATACTTCTATGAATTATACAAGCTCTATTTAAGCTATATTTAGGACTGTTTTAATTTGGTATTGCTCCATTACAATATTTGATCGTACTGTTTTGTTTTGTTTTATTTTACTTTATTTATTCATTCTTTTTTTGAATTATTCATAAATATTATCGCCAAATTCTTCAGATGTGACCTGGAACGTACCCCTATGAACTATTCGAATTATATTAAGGACCGCCGGAACTCGTGGACATTAGATCGGATCCACTGAGAGGGGATAGTTTCGTTTTCGAGTCGCACCGAAGGAATAAGGAGCGGCGATCCATCATTTCCGAAAAAGAGGCGTCATGTCACTTCCGGAGCGTTCCAAAGGTGGAGCGCACGCCAAAGGGAGGGACCGGAAGTCGTTCAATCGGTGCCCTGAGGAAAGAGTTTAAAAGGAGACTTTCGAAAATTCGTAATATATTGTTGTTTTTAAATAAATTTGCATAACTTGGAGCAAATTTACTTCCCATAGCCATTCCAGTTTTTTGTAAAAAACATTGACCATTAAAATAAAAGAAGTTATTATTTAAGATCAATTCAATACCTTCTACTATAAAGTTGATTTGTTCAATATCAATTGTGCCATTATTTCTTAATTGGTTAAACACTGCTTTACATCCTAAATCATGAGGAATTATTGTGTAGAGAGACCTAATATCACATGTAACCAAGAAATAGTTCTGTTCCCATACAATTGATTCCAGTGTCTTTGAAATGTCACCGGTATCTTTTAAATATGATAGGGTATTTTTAACAGTCGGTTGCAACAGATGGTCTATATACTGTGAAAGATTACTAGAGGGGGAGTCAATACCCGAAATAATAGGACGTCCTGGAGGGTCATTTAGGTTTTTATGAATCTTTGGTAAATAATAAAAAATTGGTACTTTAGGAAACTTCATCCTAAGAAATTCAGATACATTTTTATTAAGAATACCCAATTATTCTCCTTTGGTTACGTAATTATCTATTTTCTCCATTACTTCTTTAATTGGGTTATTGACTAATTTCCTATATGTCGATTCATTGTTTAATATACGATTAGATTCCATATCGTATTTATCCCTAGATAGTAATACGATACCTCCTCCTTTAACTGCTGGTCTGATAATTAATTCAGGGTGGTCAGATAATTCCTTTAAGGCTTTTCTGTCCTCTTTAGTTAAATTCTCCCTAGAGGGTGTTTTAATATTTTCCACCTCCCTCATTACCATCTTTACGAAAATAATAATTTCCTTTTGAAATCATCTGTTTAGGAAAGAATTTGGATTTACTTTTTAGTTCTGTATGTGCCCATCCATCCTTATTCTCTATATCTCTTTGTATGGGATTTTTAAAAAAATATTGTTTTAGGCCCAACTTTCTTTTGAATTTTTGGATATCCACATGTGTCAAATTTGTTTAGACTAGCTGAAGGGGCAAATTTAAGTCCTTTATTTAGGACCCTTACATGCTTATCCTCTAATGGGAATCCACTCAAGTTAAAAATTCCTTTTGTAGTTATCTTCTTCCTCTTTTCGTGGCCGTATTCTTCGTCCCCCTCTACGACCTCTCGGTCTTACAATCTTCTTTTAGAGGGGATGCCGAATATTGGGCTCATTGAACACCTATAACGGAGTCTGCAATTATGGTCAAAACCTTCATCACTGAAAGGGTGTTCCTTGATTAGCCATAGAGTGATGTTATAATGGGAGAGTCGATTCTGACTCGGTCAAGGCTCAAACAGCTGATATTGGATATATACAAACTTCAACAATGATTAGATGAATCAGCAGATAAATACTGAAGTCTATTGCATAGATCATTACTCGCAATAATAATTCGACTCACAGAATAGTAGCTTGTAACTGATACCTTTAAGTGTTAATGTTATCTTTAAAGGTTTTAAAGGTTTATCAAAAAATAGCTTAGGTGGTCATGTTGCCTAGAGTATCCCTTTAAGCAAGCATGGGATAGGCATAAGGCTATCCTAATCAAAAGATAAATCCAGGTAAAGTATCCATGTAATTGGGCAGACTAGATGGGCCGAAAGATTCTTATCGGCCAACATTTTTCTATGTTTCTAAGTATAACCAAGCCCCCCCCCCTCTATCTGCAGGCTTTATAATCAAGTTAGTGTCCTCGCTTAATTGTTTCACCCCTTCACTCTCCTCTTTGGTTAAATTAGTAGGTCTGTTGATCGATCTTCTCTTTTTTTCTAACTTCTTTATGTCCCTCTGGACCATTTGGTCAAAAGTATCGATCTCTTTGGAGATCATAGGTCTCGGGTAAAATCTAGATTTTTCTTTTAATGTGGTATGAACATATTTGTTGTCGTACACGATTTCTCTTTCTATTGGGGTTTTAGCAAAAAATCTTTTTAAAACACAGTTTTCGTTTAAATTTTTGCAAATCGACAAAAGTCTTAAAGGTGTCTCCTTTTTGGTTCCGCACATATTTCAAACCCTTCTTCAAGACTCCTATTTGCCCCTGCGTAAGGTTTTGACCGCTGAGGTTAAATATACCTAATGTTCCCTCATTCTTCATTTTATCACACATTTAAACGATAACGAATTAGGAATCAAGTTGGATTTCAATATTAGCTCAACTCAGGTTGATTTTCTTGATCTAACTATATATGTGGAAGGAAACTAAGTAAAAACCCGTACTTTTTTTTAAACAGTTCAGGTAAATAAACATATCTCCACAAATAGTGGACACTACCCTCCATGTTTGAAGGCGATTCCAAAAGGACAACTTCTGCGTATTCGCAGAAATTGTACAGATGTAGAACAATATCTCTACCAGGCTGAGAAATGAATCAATCAATTTAGAGAGAAAGGTTATAACACCACATTTCTGGATGAAATGAAAAAGGAAGTTCTTGAATTGAGTAGGGACTCATTACTACAATATAAACCCCGAAGAGATGAGGAATTTAAGGATGTTCCATTCATTATGGACTATAACATGGATAACAAACGGATTAAGAAATAGATAGAAAAACATTGGCCAGTTTTAATCAATGACCCAATCCTCAATAGCATCTTACCTGAAAAACCCAAAATCATCTTTGGGGGGGGGGAACCTAAGCAACAATCTGGTCCATAGCCATATTAGAATTAAAGATGTGCAAAGATCAGAACTTTTTTTGGAATAACCCCGGGATTTTATGGCTGTGGCCAATGTATATCGTGCCGAAAAACCATGAGTAAAAAAAGAACGGTAACAAATTTTGATGCAGGGATCAGAGGATCTAATTATAAAATAAGGGACATAATTACCTGTCACACTAAGAATTTAATATATCTGCTTAACCTCCCTGGCGGTATTCCCGAGTGTGACTAGGGGTTAAATTTCGCTACCGCGAACGGTAACCCCGAGCCACACTCGGGCTGGATGCATACTCACCTCCTCCTGGCTCCCTCGCTGTCCCCCGCAGTGTGATCACGGCAAGCTGCTTCCTGGTAAGGCTCCCTGCGAGTCACATGGTGCAGGGTGGGCGGGAACCATCAGCAAATTTATAAACAATTCATAAACTACTGTAATCCAAAGTGCAATGTTTATGAACGGCCACTGGGTGGCACTACAGGATAAGAAATAGACCATACATCCTCTTACTCTTGTTTTCAGACCGATTTCAGTGTTTTTTGTTTTTTATTTTATTGAATATCATTTATTTGCATTATTTTGGATAATTATTTTTGGGATAATAAATTATTATTTTGTGTTTCAAACTTTATCGGACTCCGTGTATTTACTATTTTTTTTATTTATTTATTTATTTATAAAGGATTTTACCAGTAAGGACTCTTGATTGCACGGATTTCAGTGCGTGATTCCTAATTATTACAGGCTATGTACAAAAACACGTTTCCTTTAAAAAAAAATTGAGACGCTTTTAGACACGAAAATTTTTAAAAAATTAGACCGCCAGGGAGGTTAAATGCCCATGTGGAAAGAAATATGTAGGACAAACATCACGACCTTTATATATCAGGATTAATGAACATCTCTGTAATATTACCAGAGGGTATATAAAACATAGTTTATCTTCCCATTCTGGGGATACAGATGATTGCAACCCTAAAGGGTTGGAGTTTATAGGTATTGAGAAAATTAAACGTGACTGGAGAGGTACCAATATGAATCAGAAACTTATTAAGACTGAGATGAGATGGATTTACCATTATTATTATTATTCTTTATTTATAAAGCGCCAGCATATTCCGCAAATTCCATCTAGATACTTTAGCTCCCTATGGGTTAAATACAGACTTTGAGGTCTGTCATTTTTTATACACATAACGTCTATTTTTATCGGGTAAATTTTTAACAATGGCGGATGTGATGTTTTCTGTTATATGCGATGAGTCTTCACACACTGTATAATGACTAACATGGCTCATTGGATGTTCATGTAGATCTTCGTAGATGGGTATATACAGGCTGCTATGTTAACTGGGGAATTTGCGAGATGAAAATCTAACGCAAGGATGAGAGGCCCACGCATGTGCAATAAGAACCAGTACAGGTGAGCTCGATATTGAATGCGCATACCGGAAGAGGATCTGCGTCATCAGAAGGCCCCTGAGAACGACTGGAACGCATACTGCGTGCTGACACGCACGCCAATGAAGGGATACCATACAATTGGACCACAAGGATCATAAATAGACTTTCCTTACGGCTATGAACATACCGACTGATGAAACTCGCAGGCAAGCGAGTGAAACGCGTCTCGGATTTAGTTTACTGCTATTTTTATTCTTTTTGTTAATTTGTTCCTATTTTTTGTTAAAACTTTTACTAATTTACACCATCCTGGAAGTAGATGATTTGTTATTGCGCACTGGAGTGTGGATATATTGATTCGAGGGTAGGACCCACCATGGAGTAAGCGGTCCAATGCCTCAGTACTGAGCCACTCATTGGGGAGGCTCAGCAACACGTGAGTAACCTGACTTATATTGATCCTTTATTCAATTCACCACCGGTATTGTGCTATGCATTTTTTTATTATTTGAGGTCATCATATCCTCGAAGTTAAGGACTACGATATAATCCACCATCCTCAAAGTAACCGTCTGATGGGAGGAGCCCCCCATAGAGGCTTATCTGCGTATAACATGAACCAATTGGTTCCCTGTTTGTGAGTGGTTTTCCTTCCACCATATTCTTAATTACAGTCATTTAATACCTATATCAGTACAGCGCGATTATTTGTTATCTGTTATTGTACAGTTGTGTTCAAAATTATTCAACCCCCACTGAAATTGAGTGTTTTGGCCAGTTTGACATTGATTTTGATCATTCAGTCATTTTGCTTACAATTAAATCAAAGAGGCACCTGTAGGTCAGACAAATATAACATAGCATTTATAATGAAATAACCACAAATGTCTTTTCTGTGCTCACATCATTATCAGTTTTATTCAACCCCCAAGTGACATTCAATCTTAGTACTTAGTACAACATCCTTTTACAGTTATAACAGCTTTTAAACGTGAAGCATAGCTTGACACAAGTGTCTTGCAGCGATCTACGGGTATCTTCGCCCATTCGTCATGGGCAAAAGCCTCCAGTTCAGTCACATTCTTAGGCTTGCGCACTGCAACTGCTTTCTTTAAGTCCCACCAGAGGTTCTCAATCGGATTTAAGTCAGGTGACTGCGATGGCCATTCCAAAATGTTCCAGCCTTTAATCTGCAACCATGCTCTAGTGGACTTGGAGGTATGCTTGGGATCATTGTCCTGTTGAAAGGTCCAACGTCTCCCAAGCCTCAGGTTTGTGACGGACTGCATCACATTGTCATCCAATATCTCCTGGTACTGAAGAGAATTCATGGTACCTTGCACACGCTGAAGCTTCCCTCTACCTGCAGAAGCAAAACAGCCCCAAAGCATGATTGACCCCCCGCCATGCTTCACAGTAGGCAAGGTGTTCTTTTCTTCATAGGCCTTGTTCTTCCTTCTCCAAACATAGCATTGATCCATGGGCCCAAACAGTTCTAATTTTGTTTCATCAGTCCACAGAACACTATCCCAAAACTTCTGTGGTTTGTCCACATGACTTTTGGCATACTGCAGTCGACTCTTCTTATTCTTTGGAGACAGCAAGGGGGTGCGCCTGGGAGTTCTGGCATGGAGGCTTTCATTACGCAGTGTGCGCCGTATTGTCTGAGCTGAAACTTCAGTACCCACATCTGACAAATCTTTTCTCAGTTCCTCAGTAGTCACATGGGGACTTTTCTCCACTCTACGCTTCAGGTAGCGCACAGCAGTCAAAGTCAGCATCTTCTTTCTGCCACGACCAGGTAGCGTTTCAACAGTGCCCTTTGCCTTGAATTTGCGTATGATGCTTCCTATGGTCTCTCTTGGTATGTTTAACATCTTTGCAATCTTCCTATAGCCATTGCCCTTCCTGTGAAGAGTAGTCACCTCTTCTCTTGTCTTCCTGGACCATTCTCTTGACTTCACCATGTTTGTAACCACACCAGTAAATGTCTAGAAGGAGCTGAGTATCAGTCATTTTAAAGCTGCCTAATTGGTGCTTATTATGCTTTATTGCTGCTCCGTGACATCCACAGGTGTTTTCAATACCTGATTGAAAACACTTGAATGAACCTCTGTTCTTCAGAGTGGTAGTCTTTAAGGGGTTGAATAATTGTGTCAATGAAGAATTCACAAAAGAAACATTTACTACTGTATTACAAAACCAATTGATGTCATTTTAGTTGCATATGGTTCTTTAAAAAGTCCTTGTAGGATTTCATTCTGAATACAATTACAAATGTACACTAAATTCCCTAAAACCCTTTACAGCATTGGGGGTTGAATAATTTTGAACACAACTGTATATTGTAGTGTCCATTACTGGATCCAGCTGCCACTTTGAAACCAGTACTCTGAAGCAACACAAACCCATTTATTGTCTGCGCTCCCAACAAATTTGTTTGTATTTTTTATGGTTGATATGGGTGAGGGCCCCACTTTGTGGTGAGCTGCAGGTTTACAACCTCTCTTTTATCACAAAATCTGGTATACGAATAAGTACAGCGCCGGGCACATTAACACCCAATAGGTGTTTCACATAGTGCTGGGATAATGTTATGAATTGTGAGTGTTTTCTTTACGAAATAGTCAGCGAGATCATGAGTACTGAGGCCGGATGGGGAGGTGGCGCGAATAGAAGAGTTACAAAGGTTGAGAACAGTCTTTTAGGGGTGAAAAAAAGTGAAGATATAAGGCTAGGGTCAGACTGAGGCAGTGCGAACGCGCGTTCTGGCGCACATAATCACGGCCGCACTAGCAGCAGATGACGGGCAATGACAGCCAATATACGAAGTACGGTCGCACAAAAGTCCGGCCGCGCAACGCAAGTGGAAAATGAACGCATTTTTTCGAGAACGTTAAACCGCTGGTACTGACGTACAGAGTGCGCTGCGGCCGCATAGCAGCGTGTGTGCGTGATTAGGAGATGTCAGACGCTGCTAGTGTGCGGCCAACATAACGTTCAAACAGCCGGATTTCCCTAGACTTCTTTTCACCCCATCGTCATGAAATACGTCCAGAATTGCGCATCGTCTGACCACTTAAGCGTATTCCGTGAAAAAATGCGTGCGCACGCATCGACGTACATTTTGACGGTGGCCGCAGAAAATGCGCTCATCTGTCCCTAGCCTAAGAGAGAAGAAGGATTTTTGTTTGGTGAGGTGAAGGGCAGATGGGGAGGTGGCGCGAGTAGAAGAGCGTGTTAAAGGTTGAGAACAGTCTTTTAGGGGTGGGAAAAAAGTGAAGATATAAGAGAAGGATTTTTGTTTGGCGAGGTGAAGGGCAGTTGTATATGAGTGGAGAAGCGAGTTCTAGTTGATGAAGTCAGCTTCAGAGTGAGATTTTCTCCAGGCACGCTCTGCAAGTAGCGCGTCTACATAGAGTGTCAGACTGAGACCTTTACAGGGATGCCTGGCATTAGTCGCTAACTCCCCCCCGGCGATTGAGAGATAGAGGGATCCAAAGGATCCCTCCTCCCGGTGCTCCCCCTGCTCCAGCGATGACGTCAATGCACCAGGAGGGCATAAAAATGCTGATCTGACTTCATGCCAGACGCCCAGGACATACCATGCCGTCCTGCAGCGTTAAAGCCCACCTAATGCAGGACGGCATGGTACGTCCTGCGACCTGAAGGGGTTAACGGAGATAAGAGCTGTCAGCTGAGTGAGATAAAATTGTGAGTTTAACCCCTTAGTGACCGGGCGGTTTTACACAAATCCGTCCTTTAGTGACCGCTGCTGTTTTTACGTTTCTGCGCTGTTAGTGTTTAGGTCAAATTTTCCTCTTACTCGTTTATTCAACCCACACATAATATACACCGTTTTTCCCGCCATTAAATGGACTTTCTAAAAATACCATTATTTTCATCATATCGAATAATTCACTATAAAAAAAAATATGAAATATGAGGAAAAATAAATTGTAAAAACACACTTTTTCGTAATTTAATCCCCAAAATCTACAACCACCAAAAAAGACCCCAGCTAAATAGTTTCAAAATATTGTCCCGAGAATAGAAATACCCAATTTTTACATGTTTTTGCTTTTTAACCCCTTCACTGCTGAGCCAGTTCACCTATGTGTGTTGCGCTCATTCTGACTGTTTTTTGCCAATTATTTTTAGATGACAGGCTAGGTCCTATTTAACTAACCCCCCAGACAAAAATGTTTTTTTTTTTTTAAAAAAAAAATTGTTTAATTTTTTTATTATTATTTTTTTAAACCAAACCTGGTCATGTTTGGCATCATTGGAAAGGCCATGAACATGAACCATCTAGCTGCCACGGATCGGGAGATGGGGGATCCTTTGGATCCCCCTATCTCCACATGGCAGCTAGAGGGTTAACTGGCCCACTGACATCCTCACACATATTGTGAGGTTGTCAGTGGGTGGGGGGGACCTGGAGGCTTGGCTGACATCCAAGATGTCAGCCCCCCTCCAGGTTCGAATCACGTTTTGGTGCCGATTAGCGCCGAATCGCGATCCGGCAGCGAGAATTATAATGCTATACACTGCTGAAAAGGGGAGACTCTCCCCTTTCCAGCAGTGCAAAAAGCATCACTGTAGGTTGCATGGTTGGGGAGATAGAGGGCTCCAAAAGAGCCCCCCTCCCCTTCCTGAATTTCCTCTACCGACGCAGCGTGATGACATCATCGGATCCGCCAGCCCCCAGGGAATGGCTTCAAGCTTGCCATAAACGCCAAGGGAACGAGTAGGGAGGTGAGTATCAGCGGGAGGGAGGTTAGAAGCCCGCTGACGTACTATGTACGTCCGCGGGTCTAAGGGAGACCCGTGGGCACGACATACATAGTACGTCAGCGGTCATTAAGGGGGTTAAGGGGGTTAAAAAACTTCTAATCTAATCCCTGGTAATACCCATTCAATGCATTCCACACAATACAATGATACGAGTCTGCTGCCTTACCCATAGACTACCATTATATGGCCAAAATCACAAAGTGATGACCAAGTTTGGTAAAGATACTGTGCGGGGGGACAGTTGCCACACAAAGGATCACATAATGGAAGCACCCAGTGACTAAATAAAAATATTTTCTTAACTAAACATACCAGAAAAAAAAACTAAGCACATATAAGATATCAGCAACATTAGGGATGCACCGATACCATTTAAGACCGAGTACCGATACTTTCTAAAAGTACTCACCGATTCCGAGTACCGATACTTTTATTTTATGCCATGTGACCACTTTCCAATAAGAACAGACCTCATATAAAAATGCCCCCAGCTCTCGTGGATATTGCCCCCAGCTCGTATGGAAATGCCCCCCAGCGCTCACCTATACGCTGGGGATGCTGGCCGCGTGCATGAAAAGCACGCAGCCAGCGTTCCATTCCTGCGGCAGCGATACTCACCCATCCTGAGGTCCGGTCGCGCTGCTGTGGCGCGATCACGTGGCCGCCGGCGCTTCTGTGACGCTGCCTCCAGAACTGGATGACAGAGGGTATACTCAGGATACAGTCTCTGGGTGGCAGAGGATACACACAGGGAACAGGATCACAGTCCACTTGGCTTGGTGGATTGGAAACTAATGCAGAAGCACTGCATTGTGGGTGCTCCACCCTTAAGTAGCTGAACACAGTCTGGTAATGGCAGACTGTTGGGCCTGTAGTGCTGTGAGCAAAGGCTGGACACTTTTAGAGCAGTACATGAAAGTGTTGCCCTGCATTCAAGACGAAGCAGCACCAGGTTTACCCTTTCTGCCACGGCTACGGTGGGCTTTACGTGTGGAGTTGGGGGGCTCCAGACAGGGGTCCTGACACTTACTATTCAACCTATTTTGGCCAGTAGATGGTGCCAACTTCTGCCAAATTGAGTCACAGTTTGAGCTTCTGGTCTATTTTCTTTTTTTATTCTTGCATCGGTTGCTGAAAGCTCAATGCAAGGGCATCATCAGACAATTTTACACAGTTTTAGCTCTTGGAGTTGCAGAAGGTGCCCCCAAAGCAAGTAAATGTCATTTGTTTTTGGGCTGCAGATCACCAGATAGAGATATCTCGAAATTGGGGCACCAGATGTTGCCTTTGAAGCCCGAGATCTCGCAATCTCAGTAATAAAGTGGTTAAGTGCATTTATGGTAAGAGGTGTCCAAGGGTTTATTATTAGAAGTGTTTAGAAAGGGTTAACAGTAGTATTTTAGTGGTAAAGGGAATCCATAACTTTTGGTATTGGTGCAGCTGCCTAATTTACCTGGCTTTGAGGTCTGTTTTGCATACTGGATTACCTTGACTGCCACCTGTCTTGTGGTTCTTTGCTTTGGTGCTGACTATGATTGCCTGCCTTTATATACCTGCTATGTGTCTGACAACCACCAGCTAGCGGCTATAGATTGTAAACCCTCAAGCAGGGTCCTCTCTCCAACTGCTCTGTGTTGGTAACATGTCACGAAACGCGCGCCACGGCGAAAGAAAAAAAGGCTTAAGCAAATCACTGTCTACCCCAGACCCAAAATAATGACTACGTGGCCCACAATCCCCCGTGCGCACTTGCCTGTCACAGCAACGCCTTCGCTCCAGAAGGGCACGCAAACGTGATGAATTGGTCACAGGTTTGCAACGCAGTATCCGTCTACACTCGACCCAGAATGCGGACTACATTGCCCACAATCCCTGTACCCACTTTCCTTCTACTATTCGTCACACTGCCACCACAGACCAGGACTTTTCTCAGGATGCCTAATGCCTGAATCAGAGCTGGTCTGAGACTCTGATTATGCACCCCACAATAAGGGAACAGTCAGGAATCACATATTCTAAATCCTGGCAGCCCCTTTAAACTCTGCTTAATACAGGTTTTTATGGACTTGCCTGTAACCTGTGTGCACCAAGAGACCACAGGTTCACCTAATCTCCAGTTATTGAGGCCTCCTTAAAAGGAGGTAACATCCTCTATTCCTCACTTCATGTTTGAAGTCTGAGCTGTGCAAGCCAGTTCTCTGCTAAACTCCTGGTTCCTGAACCCATCTGATCACCCTCTGGACTACCTACCGGTTAAACCTTATGGACTACCCATCTGATTACCCTCTCAAGTACCCATCTGTAAACCCTCCTGTGAACTGTATCTGAACTCATGTTGTACCAGTAACCTCCATCCTGTCAGGTATATTAGAAGGAGAAAAATTAAAATGGATGCCTGTAGCCATCTTATTTTAAATGGAAAGTCTTTTCTTTTTCAATTTTCCCTAGTTTAGAAATGAAGAGATTTTTTAAATATTTTTTTAGAAATACCAGACATGAGGGAACCTTAAAATGTCTTTATGTGATATAATGCTGAAGCTAAGTGCTAGACCTGTTAGAATTAAATTTATTGGTTTGTCTTAAGTCTTCAAAGCAAAAAGAGATTTTCTCTATGGGTATAGGAATGTTAAATTTTTGTAATGTATGATTATATTCACATAATATATTCTTATAATCAAGGTATATTTTATTATATTTACAGCAGAAAATAGATGCTCCAATAAGTATTTGCTGAGTATAACTGGTAAATAGTATAATTCTGTGATTTACCTAGAAAGGAATTTATTCAGTTTGAGAGGAGTGGAGACATACATTTTATTTTGGCAGGACAGACAGCAGAGTCTACATTGAAAATAGAGGGTCTTTGTAAGATAATCTTGTTGATAAAGTTCAATCAATGCGGGGGGTCCACAGGACGCGTTTCGCCAGTGGCAGACAGCTGAAGAGGCCGGTATTGCCACCGGCGAAACGCGTCCTGTGGTCCCCCCACGCATTGATTGAGCTTTATCAACTTTTATCTACCTTTTATGTATTGTTTTTAAGATTATGCCCTTGTAAGTCCAATAAACCCTTTTTTTCTTTTAACCACTTGGATGCTGAGGACGCGCTCAGCGCGTCCTCAGCATTCCCGCTGGTATGCGGAGGACGCGCTGAGCGCGTCCTCCCATTGGGGTCAGCGTTCGGCCGGGTTCCGGCCGATCGCTGGCCCCCCCGGTGCGGGCTGACATCCTCGATGTCAGCCGCGCATCCGGACCACAGCCGCCGGAATTAGGTGTCATCGCGGCAGCGCGATGACACCTAATTCAGGCGCCCCCCCCGCATGTGCGGAGGAGGCGCCTGAAAGGAGGGGGGAGGTCCTTCGGACCTCTCTCCCTCCCGATCGGCGGCTCTTCGGGGGTTAACCCAGGCATCATTTGGAAGGGCACAGCCTGGCCTTCCAAATGATGCCTGGCATTAACCCCTGGGGAGCTGGATCGCGAATCGGCGCTGAAAAGCGCCGGTTCGCGATCCTTTCCCGGAGCTGGCCGACATCTTGGATGTCGGCCAAGCCTCCGGGAACTCCCCCTGAGGACTGGCGTCATCGTGCGTAGCACGATGACGCCAGTCCTGGACTTAACCCTTAACTGCCACCAACGGTGGAGATAGGGAGTTCATTGGAACTCCCTATCTCCCGATCCGTGGCAGCTAGGGGTTAAATTTTGGTATGGTTGGATCGGCCAGAGCATGGCCGTTCCAACGATACCAAACATGAAAGTGAAAAATGTTGTAGTAAAAAAAAAATTAACACTTTTTTTTTTTTTTTGGTTTGTTAATGCAGCAATATTGTTCCCATTTCAATTATAATGTGAAAAATGATGCTGCACTAACGATTTTTGTATGCGGTGCGTTTGTTAAAAATAGTGTAATTTTCCCCAAAAAAAAATGTAACGAGACCCCATCTCTAATTTTTTTAACAAGCGCACCCCATACAAAATATAACCGCAATTGCTCGCATGTTAAAATGTGAAAAAAAACACTTTACACATTGTAAATTATTGAAAATACATATGTTATTGCATTTTTTGTTATAATATACAGACATGACATAACGTATACATATAATAATGACATATTATGAATCTACCGAGTCTGACGGAAAGAACGATATATAATATGTCTGGGTCATATACTAAAATAAGCCTTCAAAACGCGTTTAAACATTATGAGCGAAACCAGTAAAAATGACCTCAGCACAGGGGCGGGAAAAGCCTCAGCAGCGAAAGGGTTAAACTATGTCTCCCATCATCCATATTTACTGTCAACGGTATCTTGTGATCCATGCGAACGGAGGTTAACGGGAATCCTGGGACGTGCAGTTTAAGGAGAGGAGTATTGGAGCAGAAAGAAGGAAAGTTTGGCCACCTTTATGGGCTAACAAAGTGTAAAGTTTGAGCGAAGACTACTTCTAGCTCCTTACCACGTAAGTGTGATTCTATCGTCTGATTTATTTTCTAATCCTATATCCGAACGCACTGTCTCTGTCTGGCTTATATTTTGGAGGTGAAAGAGGAGCAGAGTCGCTGGAAACCTAAAGAGACCCACTGTACTAGGAACGAACACATACGGTTGACGGCATCTGCAGACACACAAACACCCTGAAATATAGGACATCTATAGGCATATCAGAGCCTAAAGGTTTCGTTCTACTAGACCAAGAACTAGGCGCATTCCCATCATACACACAAGACTGCTGAATATATGTGCATATGATACGTCCTTTATTGAAACAGACACCAACTTATGCAATACATCTCCATTTTATGTTTACTTGGTTATAACAAAAGGTGTACATAAGGTATACGGTGTATTTATGTGAAGCTATCACTCCTTGAACTGTTATACAAAAGAAATTGTGTGAATATAAAAGCAGTGACTCTCACATCCACAAGAGGGCAGTTTTCTCTCTCATCTATATGTAAAATCTTGATCACCATATCTGTGAATAACCACTGTATCCTATTTGTACTACATACCAGTTGTTCAATACTCATATATATTATATCCCACTATATAAACTTCCTGCCGAAAGAGAGATATGCTAACTAACCTGAGAATAGGTTAGAACCAACCAGTATATCCTTGATCTATAGGTTAATAGAGCCAAATTTCTCTGACTGCGCTTACTAAATCTAATCAACAGTCACTTACAGGGGCGGAGCTAGCTGAGGAAGCGAGCGGCTGCATGTTGAAGGAGCTCCGTGATAAACACGGTTTTTAAGTTATTTCCGCCGCTTGCTCGCACTTGAGAAACGCTCTACGGTCTCTGGGGGCACTGGGGGACTTGGTGAGTTTGCCTTACCCCCGAAATTGACGCTCCGGAGTGGATTAACCCCGCAGCACAATCGGGCCTAGTACTAGCGGCCATTTTAGAAGCCTGGAAGGAGATTTCTGAGACCTTTTACCGCTCTTCTTCTTTGTGCCTGCGCTTTTGGTGACATGTCCACCGGTCGCTCACAGAAGCTGGGATCCAGACAGAGGGACATTCGGGACTCCATGAGAGGTGGGTCCACTTCGAAGGGAGATGCGATCTCCTCCTCCCTCCCCCCGGGCTATGACTTTTCGGAAGATGAAGAGGACCCCTGGCACTCGGGTGGTAGCTCTGCGATGACCTGGATCTCCCCACAATCTCGGACACCAGACTCCCAACCACTATCTGCAGCAGCAAAAAAAAGGGCGCAAAAGAAACGAAAAGCAGCGCTGACGGCGTCTTTGAGTGCCTCACTTACTGCTGGTGGCCTCTCTGACAGGGATTCGGCTGAGGAACCCCAGCTTTTAGCCAGCAGTAGTGTGGCTTCATTACGACAGGACGTTTTGAGACCGGGTGCCCAACCGCAACAAACGAGAGCGACCTCACTCGAAACCCGTATGACACAGCCTGAGGAAAGTCGGCAGGAGGAGGATGATGATCTTCCTCTTACGAAAAGAGACCTTCGGAGGATCCTGGATGAACTCCGGGAGATCCGGGGGGTGTGGAACCTGAAGTGGCGGCGGTTCGGGAGGAGATTGCAACAATCCGTGCGCAGGTGACAGCAGTGCAGGCGACGACTTCTACAGTGCTATCGGAACATACTCACCTGTTGGGACAGGTCGCTGGTCTAAGATCCCAGGTCGAGCTTTTGTCCCGCTCTGTGGAGATGCTGGAAACAAGACACCGCCGTCGTAACGTCAGGGTCCGAGGCATCCCGGACTCTGTGTCGTCGGATGACTCCCAGCTTATGTGTCTCGTTTGGCCCTTCGGATGGCGGGACTCCCTCCTGACAAGCCAGATGTGATCGGATCGGTATTCAGGGTTCGGAAACCTGCGGCGCTTTCGAAGGGGACACCCCGTGATGTCGTGGTGGCCTTTCGTGACGTAGCATTTAAGGTCAAGCTTATGTCTGCTCCTGGCGCAAGAGATCCAGTGAAATTTGAGGGCTCCACGTTGGCTTTGTATCACGACCTTCCATTCCAGACTCTGCTTGCTCGCAGGCGGTTCCGTCCTGTGACTGCGGTTCTTCGTCGGAGGGGGATCCGTTATCGGTGGGGCTTGGCGGGAGCATTGGTGGTGACACATAATAATGTCCCCTACACATCACTGATCCTGAAACCGCCTGGTCCGACCTTGAAGCGGCGGGCATCTCGCCGGACCCTCCGGAACTTCAGCCAGACTGAGACCTGAGCGATATTGTTTACCCCCCCCCAGCTTTTTTCTTCTCTGTTTACGTGTCACTGGTCTATAGATAAGCTCTGAGTATAATCTATCAGGACAATTTATGGCATTTACGTTGATAGTCCTACTGCTTATGTGTTTCTTTTGTGTTTTCCTCCTTCACTGAGGTTGGGACTTCTTGCTTTTTTGTTTTTATTATTCCCTATTGACCTGTTACTACTTGCATCTTACATTATCTGACTGGCTGACCGTAGTTAGTTTGGCCAGCCCTAGACGGCTGTCTTTTTCTACGTTTGATTTCGTGAATTTCTTGTTATGTATAATTCTCTAAATAAAGAATTAAAAAAAAAAAAAATGGTTTGCATGGAAAGAGTCAAAATACAAAAAAAAAACAAAAAAAAAACCAGTCACTTACATCCTCCGAGTGAGCAGCGCTATATAGAGGGTATCCACCATTTTTTTCTCATTTTTTATCATCTGTCTAGTTTAGTATTAGTTCAGTGTTGTGACGAAACGGCCGCCCCAATGTTTATTTGCAAGTATTTTGCTTACACTATATACAGAGACAATAAACTGTAGAGTGTGTGTGATGTGCTATGCTGTGGTCAAAGTGTGTATCTGTAGGTTACAGTTATAAATTGTTATATTTTGCACTCACTAAACAGTAGGAGAGGACCCTTGCTCAAGAAGCTTGCACTCAACCTCCTGTGTTTCCCTCTCTGTAAGAAGACTCCTTTGTTCCCCTAGGTCTAGCAGACTATTTAGATAAAGACGCATGTGTAAACACTCCATTGTGTTGAATGTCCTTTCTATTGTTCTCTGACTGGAGACACTTGATGTTATCTGTAATGTATTCTGGAAGGGAGGGGGTTGTCTCACTGGCGTGTCTAAAGTGAAAATAAAGCATTCTCCATTTGGATTTTGAAGGAGCAACATCTCTTCATACAGTTTACGTGTCATAGAAACATAGAAACATAGAAAAAATGTCGGCAGATAAGAACCTTTCGGCCCATCTAGTCTGCCCAATTACATGGATACTTTACCTGGATTTATCTTTTGTTTAGGATAGCCTTATGCCTATCCCATGCTTGCTTAAATTCAATTACTGTTTTGGCCTCTACCACTTCTACTGGAAGACTGTTCCATGTATCCACCACCCTCTCAGTAAAATAATGCTTCCTGATGTTACTTTTAAACCTTTGCCCCTCTAATCTACCCCCTTCCTCTACCTTGTGGATTCCCTTTACGTATTTAAATGTTTCTATCATATCTCCTCTGTCTCGTCTTTTTTCCAAGCTGTACATGTTAAGATCATTAAGCCTTTCCTGGTAACTTTTCTCCTTCAAGCCGTACACCATTTTAGTAGCCCTTCTCTGAACTCTCTCTAAGAGGTCTATATCCTTCTGGAGATACGGTCTCCAGTACTGCACACAGTACTCCAAGTGAGGTCTCACCAGTGCTCTGTACAGTGGCATGAGCACTTCCCTTTTCCTACTGCTAATACCTCTCCCTACACAACCAAGCATTCTGCTAGCATTTCCTGCTGCTCTATTACATTGACTACTTACCCTTAGATCCTCTGAAATAATGACCCCTAAATCCATTTCCTCAGATGTTGAGGTTAGGACTGTATCAAATATTCTATATTCAGCCCTTGGGTTTTTACGTCCCAGGTGCATTATCTTGCACTTATCCACATTAAAACTCAATTGCCACAACTCCGACCATTTAGTGTCATCTATACTGTATCCGGATACAAGCTCCGTCTTAAACAACGGAAAGGGGCGCTTGGGATATTAGGATCCTTAACAAGTGTATATTCAGTTCCCTCCTGTGTTTCCTATTTTTCATCCAGTTTATCCTGCTCTAAGTATCTAGTTTCTCTTCTCCCTATCTCACTACTCTCAGCCATCCCTCTTGATTCAGTCCTTTTTTCGGTGTCTTCCATCTGCTATAGTTTATTGCCTTTCTATGTCTCTCTAATTCAGTTGTCCTATTTGCTTCAACCCTATTCTGTATTATTTAAATAAAACTCTAGATTAGCCCTGCAACCTGCCTCTTTCATATGCCTCACTGCGTAGTGGGCTCACACCTGCAAACTGTGTACAGCTCCCCTGACAGGAACAGTACAGCGACTGCATCCCACCACAACTCACTGTTTGGTAGAAAGACTCGAGTTTAAACGAAGGCAAATCTCTATGATAATCCAGTCCTTCAGTTAGCGTGGATCGAATATCAGGCAGAAGCAGATATTAAGGTTTATATTTATTATGACACAAAAATTATATCACAGTGCATTTGGTTAGAGAAAAATAGATATGATAATCAATAATTACACAAACAAAGCAGCAAAAATAAAAGGATTACAACACAGAACCTTACTCACACGTCAGCAAGCTAACAGGACATCTGTGACTCCTGGGGCTGGAGATTAGAAACACGGGCCAAATCCTCACTTCTTATGTGAACCCCAAGTGGACAAAAGCGCTGAGCCCTTGCTGGACTCCGAATATATAGGTTTTCCAGTTCATTCAAAAAGAACAGCCCATAGATGGTACAGCACACCCAATACAATTTTCCAGAATTCCCTCTTGTTACTCATGGGCATGCCCGGTTCACTGCTTCTTTAATTTTAATGCACAGCTGTAATATCAATCATCCCAAGATCATATCCAGCGATCAAAGGATCGCTTCTGTCTGCTTCTTTGATCTACCTGATCACTTACAAGTTGCTGCCACTGAGTCTGCGAAGGAGCTCCAAGGTGTGAAATGCTTGTCGACTCATGCAGGGAGGGGACAAATGACCTTCCGTTAGAGCAAAGGAGTAATTTCCACCCTGATCATGCAGATCAAAGAGCACCTATTCTGCAAAAGCCTATGATATCCCTCCAAGGGGGAAAGAGACAAACATTTTAATTATTTTCTGGAACACACCAGGGACTGAGGCTTTTACTAGTCAGCTATGCAATATGGTCACTGGTATATATACGAATATAGATAGATATATAGACACATATAAAGATAGGTGTAAATATATATATATAGTCGTGACGTGTATATATATATTTGTTATTCTATCTCTCCCATTGTACAGCATTACGGAACTTGTTGGCGCTTTATAAATACTTGTAACTATCTGCCAGAGTATCCCAGCCATCTGCCTTTAGAACCGACATCTGAATGGCATATCAGTCACTGCCACAACTGGATAGAAGAAAAAAACTAAATCAACCAGGGCTGCTTGACAAAGGTGAACTAGTGCCACCTCATTTATTGGAAAGAGAACACACAGACCGACGTTTCAGGGATACAACCCGTTCCTCAGTGCATAGTGCCCCAATGCAGACTAACACAACTGGGCTGTTCATCTAAGCTGTCGTTTATGTAGTGGCTGACCCATACTGGCTTGCATCTTGAGCTCTACACATTGGTCTTCTCTGAACACTCGGTCACTGAAAGCGTACAACTTCATCAATACTGAGCAATTTTAAAATAAAAGATAAAATCTAAAAACAAAAGCATTTCTACTTTATCACTCAACAGTGGGTTTAAGTTGAAATAAATATGTTACCTTCTGCCTCCCCAATTGTCTTTGCACCCTTTGAAGTACTCTCCAAATTTTTTGCTTTATCTGGATCATCTTGTGTTTCCAGACCATCATCTGGTCCTTTCTCCTCCTCGCCATCTTCTCCCAGATTTTTGTAGTTTGGTCTCTTTTGGAATTTTTTTCTTCCTCTTTGTCTGTTAATCTCTAAGGATTTTTCCAGTGTCTCCTGTGGTTTAATAAAACATTGAATAGTGGGGTCCCCCTACAAAAATTAAAGAAATCAGTTTTTAGAACCGTATTCGGTTACAACATTTCTAAAAATCTGTGCTAGCAATAAACCCTTAAAAAGAACAGGTGTTGGTGTATAGAAAGAAATCATTCAGGATTAACTCAAAGTCATCCAATAGTAACTACTAGGTCCTCAGGTAATTTTTTTTAGTTAAAAATTTGCAAAGGCACAAAAAATAAAATAGCGGCCACGCACGGCCAGTACAGCAAGTCTCAAACAATGATACACTATAAAGAGTGTCTCAATAACTCAAAGGGGGAAGAAAAAAAAAGAAAACACCGGACATTCCACACCAGGAAGTTGGTGGAGTCAGCACGGGGAAATAAAAAAGCAAAATAGAAAGGTGAGTGGGGTACGAGAAGGACAGGGGACCGCCCAGTAAAGGTGACGTTCCCAGCTCGCCCATGCAACTTGAGGGAAAGTCAGCGGCCATGGAAGGGGTCACGGGGGCCTGGAGACCTGGGGCCAAGAAAAACGGGCAGAGCCATGGTTGCCATCTTGGTTGCTCGCCCAGGGCAACCCAGTGTCAATCTGCACCCCTCCTCCACTCCTTTCATCTGGAAATCTAAGGCAGCCAGGGGATAGGTAAACATCCGCGTGGATCACGTTCAGCTGCACCCAGGGGAGTCCAGGACATCCCGGCAGGTCATAAAGATGGCCATCGAAGGTAGACCGCAATTACAGGCCCGAAGCCTAGCACAGGTACAGACTAGGTCGGGGGAATCCGCTTTCAAGTGTGGCACCCGCTCACCACCTCAGAAGGGTGAGAATCATCAGCGGGGGATCCAAAACTGATGTAGGGACGCCAAAATAATGTAAAATAAAGCAGGTCAGCTAGAGAGCTCCTCAAAAGGAGTCCGCTTCCGTTGGTGGTCAGCTCTGCCCCCCCCCCAGTTCACATGTTGTGAACTCTTAATGCAATTAACAGAAAACTTGCTGAACAGATTTTAGAAGGTACTAGTAAAACTTCACTTTTAATGGATGAAAAAGGTTCAAGATACTACTAGACCAGGGGTGTCCAACATCAGCCCTCCAGGGGTTTGCACCAACGTTAGCATTGCGATAGGCAAGTATTACCTCCAGAATAAGTTTAACACATGCCCCCACATTACACTTCTGATGCTACACCCGTAAGGAATCACTTACAACGGAGCTTGCACAAGTTTATTGTACTTTGCGTGTCCGATACCTAACATGGGGAGCGCAAGCGAGATGAAGTGCATCAATAAGGCGCAAATTACCACGGGATGTGATTTTGAAATTTTTAGCTACTCCATAAAGCTGGTGCTAATTCCAAACTCGAGGAGCCTGGCCAAGCACGAAATCCATGGGCCAAAGGCCATAAAAAGAATTGCAGAACAGCACATGTTCTATATTAGGGATGTCACCAGAAATGTCTTATCACGGCTGCATTCATGCTTATACACTAGTAGTGATAAAGAATGTCACCTTCGGTACAGACCAAGTCATGACCAGATCTGCAGGCTCTACCTACAGCTGCTATCCCATCTGGAGTAGAGGTCTGACTCATGCTCATCTGTGTCAGGGATGACCAAACTGCTGTGCTATTTCCTTGCTACTGGGACCTTTCAGAACCCCCTGTCTGAGCTAGGTAGTGTCAGCCAGAGCACCTTCTTCGGCTGGCATCAGACGAGCGTATTTGCAGAGCGGAAGGATCGTCCGTGAGAGTGGACGTTCCTTCCACTCAACGCCCGTCTGACCACTTAGTGTGCTCAGCACTGCAAGGCTCGATCCTCCTATGGAGAATCGCTCTTTGATGGAGAGGGCTGCTGCACCGACGCAGCACAGCCGCTGTTGCGCGCGCAATTCATGCGCGCGCAACAGCGTGTGGCTGGCCCTGTTGCAGCGTTTCAATGCTGCGACGGACACCAGAAGGCACGCCAGTACGGGCGCACATAGTGCGCTCGTCTGACACCAGCCTTCAAGATGCTCCACTGCTTCCTCATAGCTATGCGGGAAACTGCCAGCAGTATATTGGATACCCTACCACCCCCGAGGGATGGCGTAGTGTGAAACAGGGGTTTTAGCAGTGGCGTCGCTAGGGGGTGCGGCCCGCACCAGTTGACACCACCCCCTAGGGTGACACCCTAATTTTTTTTATTATTTTTTTTTTTTACACAAACATATTTTACCAGGAAGGATACATTGAGAATTCTCACATTTTCAAGTATGTCCTGGGTAGGCAAGGCCTAGGCTGGCACTTTCCAGGGGGTGGCAAAAAAAACACCACAAAAAGGGATATTCACAGAGGACCGAAATGACGCAGACATTTCAGTGTTCTGTTGTTCCCCGCACTTTGGGGAATCAAATTTCCCCAGTGAATTCACCACAGGGTCCCTGAAGTGCAGGGAATCAGCCACCGAATGCTGCCGCAAACCTGTCGCCTGCTGTTTTAAAAATAACTACTGAATGAAAATATCTGGAATTAACAGGTGAAACTCGAAAAATTTGAATATCGTGCAAAAGTTCATTTATTTCAGTAATGCAACTTAAAAGGTGAAACGAATATATGTGGTAGACTCATTACATGCAAAGCAAGATAGTTCAAATCGTGATTTGTCATAAATATGATGATTATGGCTTACAGCTCATGAAAACCCCAAATCCACAATCTTCGAAAATTAGAATATTGTGAAAAGGTGCAATATTCTAGGCTCAAAGTGTCCGACTCTAATGAGCTAATTAAGCCATAACACCTGCAAAAGGTTCCTGAGCCTTTAAATGGTCTTTCAGTCTGGTTCAGTAGGAATCACAATCATGGGAAAGACTGCGGACATGACTGTTGTGCAGAAAACCATCATTGACCCCCTCCATAAGGAGGGAAAGCCTCAAAAGGTAATTGCAAAAGAAGTTGGATGTTCCCAAAGTGCTGTATCAAAGCACATTAATAGAAAGTTATGTGGAAGGGAAAAGTGTGGAAGAAAAAGGTGCACAAGCAGCAGGGATGACCGCAGCCTGGAGAGGATTGTCAGGAAAAAGCCATTCAAAAGTGTTGGGGACTTTCACAAGGAGTGGACGGAGGCTGGAGTCAGTGCATCAAGAGCCACCACACACAGACGGATCCTGGACAAGGGCTTCAATTGTCGTATTCGTCTTGTCAATCCGCTCCTGAACAACAAACAACAACAGAAGCGTCTTACCTTTGCTAAAGAAAAACAGACCTGGTCTGGTACCCAGTGGCTCCAAAGTCCTCTTTTGCTGATGAGAGCAACTTTTGCATCTCATTTGGAAACCAAGGACCCAGAGTATGGAGGAAGAATGGAGAGGCACACACTGCAAGTTGCTTGCAGTCCAGTGTGAAGTTTCCACAGTCTGTGTTGATTTGAGGAGCCATGTCATCTACTGTTGTTGGTCCACTGTGCTTCATTAAGTCCAGAGTCAACGCAGCCATCTACCAGGAGATTTTGGAGCACTTCAGGCTTCCTTCCGCAGACCAGCTTTATGGGGATGCTGACTTCATTTTCCAGCAGGACTTGGCACGTGCCCACACTGCCAAAAGCACCAAAACTTTGTTCAATGACCGTGGGATTACTGTGCTCGATTGGCCAGCAAACTCACCTGACCTGAACCCCCTTGGAGAATCTATGGGGCATTGCCAAGAGAAAGATGAGAGACATGAGACCGAACAATGCAGAAGAGCTGAAGGCTGCTATTGAAGCATCCTGGTGTTCCATAACACCTCAGCAGTGCCACAGGCTGATAGCTTCCAAGTCACATTGCCGCATTGAGGCAGTAATTGCTGCAAAAGGGGCCCAAACCAAGTACTGAGTACATATGCAGCTTATACTTTTCAGAGGTCCCATATTGTTCTATGTACAATCCTTGTTTTATTGATTGCATGGAATATTCTCATTTTCTGAGATTGTGGATTTGGGGTTTTCATGAGCTGTAAGTCATAATCATCACAATTATGACAAATCACAGCTTGAACTATCTTGCTTTGCATGTAATGAGTCTCATATATTAGTTTCACCTTTTAAGTTGCATTACTGAAATAAATCAACTTTTGCACGATATTCTAATTTTTCGAGTTTCACCTGTAAGTTCTGATGAATGATAATAAAAAGGTCTGTTACAGAAAAAAAAAGAAAAATTGCTATTAGAGAAAAAATATATATATATATTTTTAAAAAAATGCCTAAAAGATACAAAAAAAATAAAATCAATAAATAAAGAGATTTTTTTACTATGGATTAAAGGAATAAACGGTTTATTAGATATTGGATAAAACCAGGAATATTTTTAACATTGAAACCTATGGTGTTCGTTCGCCCTGAATAAACCTGCCAAATGAAAACACCGGACATCAGGACATTTCTTTGCTGTTCGGTGTCTCTGAACAGATTAACCATTACTTCTCTATGGGGACTTTCACTGCCTTCGAACAGGCACCGTACTTGCTGTCAGTTTGCCAAAATTTGTGTATGAGCATATGAGAGAGCTCCACAGCAATAAACCGCACAGTAATGTGCACCGTCTATTATGAGCATTCAGTGTTATATGGGAGTACTAATTTATGAGTAAAAGTCGTTAAAAAAAACCCCGTAAAACTCGGGGGGGGGGGGCGGTGACACCATAAATTACTGCACCGGGTGACACCAACCCTAGTCACGCCACTGGGTTTTAGGCCATTTAACCAATGTACTGGGGCAATTGATTGCACCTACAGAGATCCACCATGGAAGGATCTTCTTTATATCAATCGCAAGCACTTCCATTCCATCATCGTGCAAATGGTTTGTGATGCGAACAAACGCATTATGAACGTATTGACAGTGCTCCCTGGAAGTATCCATGACTTATATATTCTGAAGAACGCCTCAGTATCATGTGACTTCCAGGACAGGATATTCCCAGAAGGATGGCTTCTCTGTGGGTATATGTATTTTTTTTAAAACACACATCCTAATTGTAAAGTATTTGCTAATCTAATGTGTGTTATGTACCATGTAATCGGTGATGCAGGAAACTCTCACTCCAAGGCTGATGACCCCCAATAGGAGGGCTGAAGGACTGGATCACGAGGCCTACAACACTGCGCACCAGAGTTCGAGGAATGTGAAAGAGAGGACCTTTGGTCTTCTTAAAATGTTCCGCTGTAAAAAGTTCCGCTGTATGGACAGGTCTGGCGGTGGCCCTGCAGTACCAACCCCAGAAAGCATTGTTGATCATACTAGTATGTGCGATGGTACACAACATTGAGCTAGATGATGGGACTCCATTAGATTTGGAGTATGACCTTGCTGTGGCCCCTGACGAGGTCCCACTAGTGCCACCTGATGACACAGAGGATGTGGGCACAGAGCATTGTACAGCAATATTTCACAGATAAGAGGCACAAGCACATATTTCCTTTGCTATTGTCTATGTAAATGCATATCACCTCTCGGCATGTCAGATACGCCATGTGTTCTTGGACATATATCAATCATTCTGAAGAGCACTGCATGTAAACCCCCCCCCCGCACCATGTACAATCCATACGCTGCAGGTAAGGAATCACATGTGGCATGTTCTCAATTCCCTAACTGCAGCATATGGATTATGCATACAAATCTTCTCTACTTGCAGTGGCGACTCTAGGAACAATATTTAGGGGGGGGGGGCAGTAATAATTTTCACCACCAAGTCATACCACTGAATTAAACTAAGGGCCCTATCACCTGGTGTGAGCGAAAACACCATCGCTAAAGGAAAAATTTAGCGCGAGTCGCTAAAACTTACAGGGTTATTCAGAGAGAGAAAAGCAGGAGAATGACTGGAGAATGGAAAATTATTGGTCAAAATAGCAAACCAGAAAAATTCTCCCATTCATCTCACTTTCCAAATCGACTATTTTGACCTAGAATTTTCCATTCTCCAGATTTTCAACGCTTTCTGAATAACCCTGTTAGTGCCTGACGACCTACTAACAGATCACCTTGTCCACGGTAGTCCATGTACAAGGTCGTTTGGCACACGCTAGGGAAACTCTAAGACTCGGGCTGAGACCCAGCGCTAATGCGGTTGTGTACAGGATATAACTGTTTTTTTTCTTTTCCAGTGCAGAGTGCCAGGCCATACCTATCCCCCGCCCTCACAAGCTTGAATATGAACACATCCAGTTGCAATGGACAAAAGAGTCCGTCCTCGGATGCCAGATTCTGTTCTAATTCGGTGGAGAAATCAGATAGTTTTGCGCATAAAGAAATCACACAGACAATGAATACGTCTATATAGCTTCCAAGCCAATGACTTCTCTGAGTCCTTTATTGATTTACAAGGCTTTTTATGCTACCTTGTATGTAACGAAAACAGGCTGTTGCCCAACATTCTATTCATCATTATATTGTGAAATTACAGACTTCGTTTAATAACAGATAAAGAAAATAAAACAATAGTGTCTCCGGATGTTCCTTTAGCCGTCAAGGACGTTCGTTACAGGACGTTCCGGGATGTTCCAAAACATTCTCCAAGATGACCTCCAAGATGTTCTCTTCTTGAGACACAGGACAAGAAACTTCATGTGCGTACAAAAACAATCAGCTAAGATAGCGTTTAAAGAATAATATGCATTTGATTCATAAATCTTGATTAACCATTTAAACTACTCAAATGAGCATTTTTCTAGGCCTCCTTCTAAGCCTTTGAATATTATAAAAGCGAATATATACATTTCTGTCCACAACACAGTGAATAACCTCACACCCCTGCATTATTAAAATCCTCCAAGGTGGCCGTATCATCCATGTTTTGATGCACACATGTATTAAGGCTGATGGGCATTGCATGATAAATGCCACCCAACAGCATGTAGAATCATTACACTGCATTTAATAGATCCAAAAGGAAGGCCAGGTGAGCGACAATAACTTCCCTGCTGCCGCATATAAATAATACATGTTGCAGGGCAAGACTTTTTCATGGATCCCTTTAAACATGATGCACACGGTCACCCTAATAATCAACCACTTACATACTATGAATAGCCCCCAGCATAAATTGTTTAGAATTAGGCAATATATTAGAATTAGGATATATGTGGATAAAGGATACATCTATATCATAATAGAGCCTACTGCAACAGCAACGACATTGACCAGATCCATTACTATGGTGAATGGGGCCAAGAGAACACCTGTGCTGCATTCCTTTAAATTGCCTCTTAATTTTGGGCGAGGATCTGTTTTTTCAGTTTTTATGGAGTTAGCACCAGGGTTGAGCAGTACGTATAATGTTAAAATGTGATCTGCTAGCTGCAAAAGCGCTAGAAATCTCTAGTGCTCCCCGTGTTACGTAAAGGATGCGGAAAGTACAGTAAGCTCGCGGTACAAATCCCTAATAGCAACGCGCCAAGTGATTTTTTCCCATTTGTAGTGGGAGGCAAACGATCTGTTGGTCAGGCGCTAGACTCAATTAACCTGGCGCGAATGCAAAAACATGCTGATGCTAGGGTTAACCCAAACCAGGTGATAGGCGATTTATATATACTTATTTAGGGCACTAACGGTACATACTCGCCACCCAGGACATACTTGAAAACGAGAGAAATCTCAATGTATCCTTCCTGGTAAAATCCTTTCTCAAAAAATAAAATAAAACTAAGATTCCAAAACCCCAGAGTAATGTGATGCAATGAGTAATGTGATGCAATGATGCCTTTTTGTTGTACCAACCTGATACTTAAATTCAAAATTGCGGCAGTTTTCGCTGAATGTCTGAGAACTGCTTCAGTGACTCCAACGCTTGGCGCACAAATTCACACGTTGCGCAAGCGTTTTAATGTGAAGATTGTAATAGGGTCCTATATTTTTAGAACAATAGTGCCATATGATGGCCAAGGTCTAGTTGACACGCTCCATAAAAGTCAATGGGAATGTGTTGCCAATTTTTGATGTTGATGTAAAGTAGACGTGTCTACTATATCGATTTCATATTTGTCCCTCAACGCGCTGTGAGAGATGTGTTATCCGCCCGAATCCATGACATTACCTGGTCAGATCACACACCCCTTAGTGCCATACTGGCTGATGGGACTTTGAGCATATCTCGCCCCCGTTGGCGCCTGCCTGATTCTCTGTTACTCCGTGAGGACGTAGTGACGGAGATAGATAATGACCCCTCTATCACCCGGATCTTCTCTGGGTTACTCGTAAAGCAGTCCTCAGAGGCCATTGGATATGTCTCCAAGCAGCCCATTATAAACGTTTACGTAACCAAATGGCAGATTTAACCACGGCTCTTTCGGACCTTGAACGTTCACATAAAGCGTGTCCAGACCTCTTAATCTGGAATAAATTAGTAGCTGTCAGAGGCGAACTAAACTCCTTACAGACAGAGAGGGCATTAGGTGTTCTTTGGCAGGTTGGTCAGTTGTTTTTCGAACGCGGGAATAAACCGGATGCCATGTTAGCTCGTAAACTGCGCGCTGTACTCAAGCGAAATTCCATTGCGAAACTTAACCGCCCTGGGAATATTCCTGCGGTGGATCCGGCTTCTATTGCAAACGCTTTTGCGCAATATTATGCTACTCTTTATGATGGGACCACGGCGGCTCCAGATGCGCAACGCCTAGATAAGATGGGGAAGGACCCTTCTGCATGCAGTAGTTACCGCCCAATATCCCTACTTAACGTTGACCTAAAAAAATTTGCGAAGCTACTTGCGCTTTGCTTGAGTCGCCACCTACCATTTTTAGTGCACCCGGATCAAGTAGGTTTTATCTCTTCCCGAGGTGCTCCGGATAACATTTGCCGTACGGTTGATTTAATCTCAGTAGCACATATTGCCCTTCTGCTTTCTCTTGACGCCGAGAAGGCTTTTGACCGCGTAGACTGGACCTATCTATGGGAAGTTCTACATCGGTTCGGCCTCGGAGCTACTATGATTCAAAGCATTCAGGCACTGTACGCGTCTCCTACGGCTTCAGTTACAACCATGGAAGGGAAGTCAAAACCATTTCCTATTCTTAATGGTACGCGGCAAGGCTGCACTCTTGTTTGCCCTCTGCCTGGAACCCCTGGCCGAGCAAATACGTCAGCACCTGGACATTATAGGGATTGTGGTGTGTGATGCATCATATAAGTTGGGCCTCTTTGCAGATTACATCCTTCTCACAATAACCCAACCCCAAATTTTGCTACCAAATTTATACAGTTGTCTTTCTTCCTTTGGTGCCCTCTCGGGCTATAAAATAAATATTTCTAAATCGGAAGCGCTTAACGTTTCGCTATCTCAAGACATGACACAACTTCTAAAAAGCACATTTGCCTTTAGGTGGTGTCCTCACCGCATTCAGTATTTGGGCGTCTACCTTACTTCTCATCCCAACCAACTATATGCAACCAATTATCCTGACATGATTAAACATATCAAAGCTTTACTCCGTCAGTGGTCCTCCTAGTCTATCTCTTGGATGGGGCAAATATACGCTCTTAAGATGACGGCCCTCCCAAAGCTTCTATACCTCTTTCGCACACTACCTGTGCTCCTTCTACCAGGTTACCTGTCCTCCAATCGGCTTTATATCGCTATGTTTGGCGGGAGAAAAAAAAACAAAAGTCTCCAAGACCATTTTGCGCCGACCGAAACAGCATGGGGGCCTGGCGGTCCCGGATCTTACACTATATTATGAGGCGGCGCAACTAACTTTATTTTGGCCTTTCCAATGATATCCAACATGACCATATTCATTATTCAGTTTAAAGTAAAAGTCATAAACAATTAAACAAAGTGCACATAAACGTTTGCACAGGGTTGAAATGTTTCAGCAGTGAAGGGGTGAACGTTCAGACTATATATTACATTGTGTATTACTTTAGTTTTTGGTTTAGTTGTGCATTAATGGGCAGGCTTCATCTCTCACAGTATAATTTTTTTTCCCGTGATTTATCGCATTTTCGGCATTAATGTGTAGGTCTTTTACTTGCATAGGATGTTAGCCTGTGGAATTTAGTGGATTTCCTGTCTGAACAGGAAAAGGGTGTGTGGATAGTGTAAGCTAGAGAAAAGCCATCTCTGAATCATATGTAGTAATTTTGTCTCACTGTTGGTTAAACTCTGACGTAGAAATGTATCTGTATGCTGATTGGCTATAAGTTCTTTGAAATCTAATAAAAAGTCTGTCTAAGGAAGGATATTTTAGACATGACTGACGCTACATTGCTTTGTGGCTGATTTTGGTGTCTCTCGCCATGGTGTAGCGCCGCGCCCATTTTCAACTTTGATATATGAGAAGAAACTTGAAAAAGGTTTATTGAAATTTCATAAATGGTAATTATTATAGGGAATTTGTTTTTGTTTGCTTAAACTTCTAATTTAACACATAGCCTTGTTGTGACTTAGATGATCAGAGCACATTTTATGACCAATTCATGCAAACCTCCACGTAATACCAAAGGGTTCACATACTTTTTCTTGCAACTGTATAATAATGATATATTATGAATCGGTCGAGTCTGCCGGAAAGAACGATATATAATATGTCTGGGTCATATAATAAAGTAAGGCTTCAAAACGCGGTTAAACATCATGAGCGAAACCGATAAAAATGAGCTCAGCACACAGGCGTGAAATGCCTCAGCAGCGAAAGGGTTAACCGACAATTGAAAGGAATGCTGCACGGGTGTTCTCTTGGCCCCATACACCATAGTAATGGATCTGGTCAGCAATGTTGCTGCTGTTGCAGTCGGCTCTATTATAAATAGGTTTGGGTCGAAATCCCTACAACCAAGTTCCCTAATGCCAAAATCCCGATTACCAACTTCCCTACACAGACAACTCCCAGACGGCCAACTTCCCTACACAGAAAACTCCCTGACAGCCAACTTCCAGACATAAAAAATCCCAGCGGCTAACACTAACCCTACTCCCTAACCCAGTAAACCTAGCCCTAACCCTAACGCCCCTAAACCTAGCCCTAGCCCTAACCCCCTAAACCTAGCCCTAATCCCCCTAAACTTAACCCCCTTATCCTAGCCCTAACCCTAAACCCCTAAACCTAGTCCTAACCCTAACCCCCTAAACCTAACCCCCTAAATCTAGCCCTAACCCCCTAAACCTAGCCCTAACCCCCTAAACCTAGCCCTAACCCCCTAAACTTAACCCCCCTTATCCTAGCTCTAACCCCCCTTATCCTAGTCCTAACCCCCTAAACTTAACCCCCTTATCCTAGCCCTAACCCCCTAAACCTAGCCCTTGCCCTAACCCCTAAACCTAGCCCTAACCCAAACCCCCTAAACCTAGCCCTAACACCCTAAACCTAGCCCTAGCCCTAACCCCCTAAACCTAGCCCTAACCCCCCTAAACATAGCCCTAACCCCCTAAACATAGCCCTAACCCTCTAACCCTAGCCTCCCTAACCCTAACCCCTTAAACCTAGCCCTAACCCTCTAAACCTAGCCCTAACCCTCTAAACCTAAACCTAGCCATAACCCCCTAAACCTAGCCCTAATTCCCTAAACATAACTCCCTAAGTGTTAGGGTGTTAGTATTAGCCACTGGGATTTTGGATGTCCGGCACTTGTTCTGTCTGGAAGTTGGCCGTCGGGATGTGTCATGGTCCTAACAGCAGGCGGCGCAAGAAGAATAAACCAAAGATTGCTCCTTCCTACCAATAACCTGGCAGCCCCCTTTCAGCTTTGATTTTTGCACTATTTTGGACCTTGCCATTGACCATAGCAGATACAGGTGCTCCTACCCTTCTGTTCAATCTATCACTATTTAAGGGTGGAGCACACACACAACACCTTGCTTCGTTATTTTGTTCAGCTTGTCTGTAAAAGAAGAAGCCTGCTCTCCAAAGAGCTTTGTATATCTGTCATCCTGTTTCCAGCTTACTAAAGCTCTGCTTGTTTACAAGGAACTGCCGCTCTCAAGTGGACCCTCGCTCCCTCTCAAGTGGAACCCCTCACTCTCAAGTGGAACCCCTCGCGCTCAAGTGAAACCCCCGCTCAAGTGAAACCCCCGCTCTCAAGTGAAACCCCCACTCTCAAAAGGTACCCTGCTCTCAAGTGGAACCCCGCTCAAGTACACCCCGCTCTCAAGGGGAACCCCCCGCTCTCAATTGGAACTCTGCTTTCGAGCAACCCCTGGAACCAACCTATAGAATCTGTTGCTTGCCTGTTATTCTGATTCATCCGTTTGCTTCCTGTTTTATTTATTTAATAAATCCTTCTGTGCCCTGTAACCTGTGTGACTCCTACATATCACTGCATATTGAGTTCAAACTGCCACCCCGGAACCAGCACCCTGACAGGATGTTGGCATTAGGGAACCTGGCTGTAGGGATTTTGTCCAGCACCCATTATAAATGTATCTTTTATCCACATATATCCTAAATCTAATATATTTCCTTATGCTAAACATTTTATACTGGGGTTTATTCATAGTATGTATGGGGTTTATTATTAGGGTGACCGTGTGGACCATGTTTAAAGGGAAACATGGATAAGTCTTGCCCTGAAACATGTATTATTTATATGCTGCAGCAGGGAAGTTATTGTGGCTCACCTGGCCTTCCTTTTGGATCTATTAAATACATTATAATGATTCTACATGCTGTCGGGAATCATTTATCATGCAATCCCATCAGCCTTAATTACTATACTGTATGTGTGCATAGAAACATGGATGATTCGGTCACCTTGGAGGATTTTAATAATGCAGTTGTGTGAGGGCTCTTCGTTGGATGTGTTCATACTTATACAAGCTTGTGAGGGCGGGGGATAGGTATGGCCCGGCACTCTGCACTAGAAAAAAACAGTTCCATCCTGTAAACAACCACATTACGCTAGGTCTCAGCGATTCCCAAGCGTGTACTAAACTACCTTGTACACAGACTCCCGCGGACAAGGTGATAGCGCCTGATGACCTACTAACCTAAGTTTTAGTGACTTGCGCTTAAATTTTTCCTTTTAGCGATGGCAATTTAGCGCAACACCAGGTGAAAGCGCGCTTAGTTTTTTTCAGTGGTATGATTTAGTGGTGAAAATTATTAGTGCCCCCCCCAGTTTTGACTGTGGTATCTTATCTGCCCCCCTAAATATTGTTCCTAGAGTCGCCACTGGTGTGCTGTACACAGATTAATCGACCGATTAATCGATAATGAAAATACTTAACTATTTTCATTATCGATTAGTTGTTTCAGCCCTGGATTAAACCAATTGCAAACATAGGAACAGGAGACAAGAAGTGTAAACGACCCTACTAACAGGATATTACATTTAAAAAACTGGGATGGAAAAGAACAAGAGGAGTTACCAAGTACCATAAAAGGCTTTGCATGAGCACAGGAGACAAGAGTCTGTTGAGCGGAATAGATGCCATTGAAAATTGTTAAAATCATGAAGGATACCATTTGGTCTGAAATGGGAGGTGGTCCAGAGGTGAAGTGACACCACACCTAGTGATACCACTGATTATGAGATACAGGATCTCTGTGTGCATTGTATGAAGAACTGTGGAAAAACGAGAAGGTGAGGCATTACAACAATGTTCACTTTACAAATAGAGTAAACATTGATACCACTTTAGAACCAGTTTTTTTTCTGGTCACATTTGGCTTCATTGGTAAGACCAAACAATGATCTTTCCAATGACACCTCATTTGACCATGAGAGGTGTACAGAAACTGACATACAGGGGTCCAAAGGACACCTGAGTCCACTAATAAATACTCTTACATCTCCTTAACTTCAGCATTGATGGAACAGATGTCATGGCATACCTGCCCCCTGGTTGTTCCCCCGGATCGATCATATATGCTGTTGGCTATTCTGAGGTAGAAGATGCCAATTGCTGCAGAATCGTCAGTCTGTGAATATAATGGACAACATATGGGGGACATCTGCATATAGCAGGGTAACCCAACATTGGGCACTAACATAGGGCACGTTTCTGCGCTGTTTTAAAAGGTCTAATTTTCCTCTTAGTCGTTTATGGAACTCACACATATTATATACCATTTTTCTCGCCATTATATGGACTTTCTAAAGATACCATTATTTCCATAATTTCTTTAATTATATATATATATATATATATTATGTCAGCTGAAACCACCTAGGAACGTGAAATTTTGAAGGGACTCTCTTTTTATGACGTAGGCACGCACCAAGTAAGGATTTTTGGAAACTCCACCCCTAAGGGGTGAAAAAGGGGGTTGAATATTTTAATCAGGTTGTGAAGGAACCGTTCCCTTCCGTCTGTCCTGGCTCTCCAGACACCCCTTCGTTGCGGTCAGCCCGGCTACTGGGAGCGCTGTCCTCCGCGCCTCGAGCAGCTTGACCTGCCTGCTTCTGTTCCTCTGCCCGGGATCCATTAGGAATCTCCAGAAGGCCGCTCTCTGCCTTCTGAGGGTGAGTGTGAAGTGTAGCGTAGTTTTAATAAAGACACCAGGCGCGGCTGTATGCTTTAAAACAGGATCCTCTCTCTCTGAGCTCTGAGAGTTCTCTGACTTTTTAATGAACAACCACCATTTATGCTGAAGTCCAACAGTCATAATTTGCATACCCATACTAATTACATTAGGTCAGTTATTATACAATCAACATTATTTACATTCTCTAGCCTTTCAGCTCACACAACACTTGTATATCCATTGTTCTAACACATCAGATTAAACACACACTATCAGAGATCCCTTGAATTAAACATGCAGCTAGATAATGGGAAAAGCCCTGGTGCATAAATTACACAGCAGTAAAGCTTGTTTACTGTTTTACACAAAAACACATTTACCTACAGGAATATAAGTATTTTTAACCCAAAGCTACGCCATTTTACACTAAACTAAATTAAACTAAAACCAAACGATGTAAAATATATTTAAAAACACATGATATAAATGAACATAAAGTCTCTTGGGGTCTGAAGCATGGAGCGTTACATCAGCTCCATGTCATATGTCCCCCCTTCCAGAACGGCAGGGCAAACGTAGATCCCAAACGGATCTCTTGCCACTGACGAGACTTCTCACCTTGTCCTTTTTTCTGCACCATCCTCAAAGTTCCAGGGTGCTGGCGCACAAGCATCACCAGTGGGGTCCGACGGTCGCCACAGGGTATGCCTGGGTGTGGGTCCATAGTCTGTCGGGAGGAGGCGAGCCCCTGGGTTTCTCCACTTGTCCTTGTGGGCTGGCCCGCTGTCCGAGGGGTGCCCTATACTCTGGGGCCCGGCGTGTCGCTGGTGTAATCCTTTGTTGGTGTCCCCTCCTGGGGAAGTGTCTCGCTGTTGGGGAGAGGTACCGCCTGTACCTTCTCCCAGGGTATCAATAACCCGAAGGGGGAACGTGTCCCAACTGCATGTGTCCCTGGTGCTCTGGCCAGCCATTGAGGGGAATAGGTGAGGCAAGAGGCCTCCAGCCTAAAGGGTTGGGAGGATGGGCAGAGGTTGGAAATGCTCTGCCCCATAGCCAGCGCTTCTGCTGGGGGGGGTGAATGCTGGGGAAGTGCCTCCTTGTGGGAGAATGGTGTCCTCCATTCTCAGGGGAGCCATTGGTCCAGAGGGTGGCACCTTCTTGAAAAACTTGCCTGGATCCTCTGGGCACAAGTTGGGTGGTGGGCAGAGGCCAGCGGCACTCTGCCCCGTTGCCAGCTCTTCTGCTGGGGGGACGCGTGTAATATACGGGAAACAGTTTACCTCCAGTCGGGGTAGGGTCGTCGGCTGCGGGGCCCCTGGGAGTCCTCACCGAAATCTTCTGTGCGGACCGAAAAAGGTGGGCAGAGGCCAGCGGCGCTTCCGCTGGAGGGGTAGATGCTGGGGACGTGTCTCCGGGCGGGAGAATGGTGTCCTCCATTCTCGGTGGGGTCATTCGTTGCTGGGCCAGCAGCCTGTGGAGATCCTTGCTCGGGTCGTCTTGGTGCAACTTGGGGAGTGGGCAGAGGCCAGCGGCGCTCTGCCCTGTCGCCAGCGCTTCAGCTGGGGGGATAGACACTGACAAAGTGTCTTCTGGCAGGAGGATGGCATCCTCCATCTCCGGTGGGGTCATGGGCTGTGGGAAAACCAGCCCGGGGGGATCCGCTCTTGGGTCCGATGTGACCATTATGAAAGGTGGGCAGAGGGCATCGGCGCTCTGCCCCGTCGCCAGCACTTCAGCTGGGGGGATAGACACTGACACAGTGTCGTCTTGCGGGAGGATGGTGTCCTCCATCTCCAGTGGGATCAAAGGTTGCGGGCAAACCAGCCCGGGGGGAACATCTGTCTGCTCCTCGTGGCAGACTGTGGGGGGTGTAGCTTCCTTGACGGAAATTCCAGGCAAGCTGTATATCTCCTCCCAAGTATCGCTGGGGAGTGCGGATTCCTCCCATGAAGCTCCAGACAAGCTGTAAGTCCCCATAAAGGATTGCTGGGGGGTGTAGATTCCCTGGACGAAGCTCCAGGCGGGCTGTCAACCTCCACCCAGGGCTCTACGGGGTAGGTTTCAGGGGTGGGGTATTCTGTCCATGTCGCTTAGAGCTCATCTTCTTGGAGGTCCATCATCAGTTGTACAACTGCGGCTTCGGAGGGGGTGGTGCCGCATATCTCTAATATTGCTCGAGCTTTCTTTCGGAGGTGATCTTCAGTGGCCAGAGTCGGGGTTGGGGTTCTAACCATTCGCTGGTCCATCCTTGTAAGCTCCTTGACCAGGGCTTTCTTGTTTTTGGTGCCGGCGATTCCTCCACGGCACTCTAATATGTATCTCAGCGTGTCCCTCTTGTAGTTGGCATAGCTGGCCATTCTGCGTTTCTTCTGGGGTTGGAGAGCTTATCCTCACCGCTTGCCAACAGTGTGAAGGAACCGTTCCCTTCCGTCTGTCCTGGCTCTCCAGACACCCCTTCGTTGCGGTCAGCCCAGCTACTGGGAGCGCTGTCCTCAGCGCCTCGAGCAGCTTGACCTGCCTGCTTCTGTTCCTCTGCCCTGGATTCGTTAGGGATCTCCAGAAGGCCGCTCTCTGCCTTTTGAGGATGAGTGTGGAGTGTAGCGTAGTTTGTAATAAAGACACCAGGCGCGGCTGTATGCTTTAAAACAGGATCCTCTCTCTCTGAGCTCTGAAAGTTCTCTGACTTTTTAATGAACAACCACCATTTATGCTGAAGTCCAACAGTCATAATTTGCATACCCATACTAATTACATTAGGTCAGTTATTTACAATAAACATTCTTTACATTCTCTAGCCTTTCAGCTCACACAACATTTGTATATCCATTGTTCTAACACATCAGATAAAGTCTCTTGGGGTTTGAAGCATGGAGCGTTACATCAGCTCCATGACACAGGTTACCTATAGCTCAAAAATAGAAGATGTTACAGATGTGAAAATTGGTATTTAGATTTCTCTTGAAAAATAAAAATACACATTTTACCGTTTATCAAAAATCCAAGTGGGGGGGGAGAGGGTTTAATATTTTAAACAGGATACCTATATCTCAAAAACAGAAGATGCTACAGGCCTGAAAATTGGCATTTAGATTTGTCTTTAAAATTACAACATGTTACCATTTTCCAAAAATCCAGAGGGAGGGCAAAAGGGGGGGGGGTTGAATACTTTTATCTGTATACCTATATTTCAAAAGCCAAAGATGTTACAGATTTGATATTTACAATCTTCGTGAAAAACCCAAACATGTGGTTTACCATTTTCTGAAAATTCAGTTAAGGGGTGGGGGAGAAAAAGGGGTGTAAATACTTTTGTCTGTATACCTATATTTCAAAAACCAAAGCTGTTACAGGCGTGAAAATTGTGATTTACAATCTTCTTGAACAATAAACAAACAAATGTTCTACCATTTTCCGAAGATTCAAGTGGGGCGTGAAAAAAAGGGGTGAATACTTTTAAACAGGATACTTATATCTCAGAAATAGAAGGTGTTACGGACGTGAAATTATAGAATTTAGCCAAGTATGACGATAAGTTAGAATTTTAATAATAAGACTGAGGCGAGCATTGCTTCTCTTTCTTGCTTTATTAAACATAGCAGCAAGTGGCAACTAGCAGGAACTTTGGAAACATGAAGCATTTATATTGAATAAAAGAGAAAACATAATAACAGTAATAACAGGTATATATGGTACAGTTGTGTTCAAAATTATTCAACCCCCACTGAAATTGAGTGTTTTGGCCAGTTTGACATGGATTTTGATCATTCAGTCATCTTGCTTACAAATAAATCAAAGAGGCACGTGTAGGTCAGACAAATATAACATAACATTTATAATGAAATAACCACAAATGTATTTTCTGTGCTCACATCATTATCAGTTTTATTCAACCCCCAAGTGATATTCAATCTTAGTACTTAGTACAACATCCTTTTACAGTTATAACAGCTTTTAAATGTGAAGCATAGCTTGACACAAGTGTCTTGCAGCGATCTATGGGTATCTTCGCCCATTCGTCATGGGCAAAAGCCTCCAGTTCAGCCACATTCTTAGGCTTGTGCACTGCAACTGCTTTCTTTAAGTCCCACCAGAGGTTCTCAATCGGATTTAAGTCAGGTGACTGCGATGGCCACTCCAAAATGTTCCAGCCTTTAATCTGCAACCATGCTCTAGTGGACTTGGAGGTATGCTTGGGATCATTGTCCTGTTGAAAGGTCCAACGTCTCCCAAGCCTCAGGTTTGTGACGGACTGCATCACATTGTCATCCAATATCTCCTGGTACTGAAGAGAATTCATGGTACCTTGCACACGCTGAAGCTTCCCTGTACCTGCAGAAGCAAAACAGCCCCAAAGCATGATTGACCCCCCGCCATGCTTCACAGTAGGCAAGGTGTTCTTTTCTTCATAGGCCTTGTTCTTCCTCCTCCAAACATAGCGTTGATCCATGGGCCCAAACAGTTCTAATTTTGTTTCATCAGTCCACAGAACACTATCCCAAAACTTCTGTGGTTTGTCCACGTGACTTTTGGCATACTGCAGTCGACTCTTCTTATTCTTTGGAGACAGCAAGGGGGTGCGCCTGGGAGTTCTGGCATGGAGGCCTTCATTACGCAGTGTGCGCCGTATTGTCTGAGCTGAAACTTCAGTACCCACATCTGACAAATCTTTTCTCAGTTCCTCAGCAGTCACACGGGGACTTTTCTCCACTCTACGCTTCAGGTAGCGCACAGCAGTCGAAGTCAGCATCTTCTTTCTGCCACGACCAGGTAGCGTTTCAACAGTGCCCTTTGCCTTGAATTTGCGAATGATGCTTCCTATAGTCTCTCTTGGTATGTTTAACATCTTTGCAATCTTCTAATAGCCATTGCCCTTCCTGTGAAGAGTAATCACCTCTTCTCTTGTCTTCCTGGACCATTCTCTTGACTTCACCATGTTTGTAACCACACCAGTAAATGTCTAGAAGGAGCTGAGTATCACAGTCATTTTAAAGCTGCCTAATTGGTGCTTATTATGCTTTATTGCTGCTCCGTGACATCCACAGGTGTTTTCAATACCTGATTGAAAACACTTGAATGAACCTCTGTTCTTCAGAGTGGTAGTCTTTAAGGGGTTGAATAATTGTGTCAATGAAGAATTCACAAAAGAAACATTTACTACTGTATTACAAAACCAATTGATGTAATTTTAGTTGCATATGGTTCTTTAAAAAGTCCTTGTAGGATTTCATTCTGAATACAATTACAAATGAACACTAAATTCCCTAAAACCCTTTACAGCATGGGGGGTTGAATAATTTTGAACACAACTGTATATTCCAACACCCCTTTCACTCCTTTGGATCGGTCCTCTTTCCTGTCAGAGCCCATCAAAACTGGTCAAACATCCCTCCTACATCCTCTTTCTTTGCTGTATGAGGTGATCAGTGTAGGTGAGTAGGGAACCCAAAGGGCAATCCACCGGAGACCAGGAAATCCTTCATGAGGCTGAGGAAAAAGAAGACGTGAGAGTGGAAGATATTGGATCCGCAGACCCAGTAAACAATAACCACAACAGCGGCGGGAGTGGTGGGCAATACTCGCCTCAGAGTGTTATTAAAATTCTAACTTATCGTCATACTTCGCTAAATTCTATAATTTTAATACATCGACTCTGAGGCTCCTATTGCTTGTTCAAAGCTAACCCACAACTGCGGATGACCAATGAACAACAGGTTTAAAATAAAAGGATCGGAAGGTGGACTCTCTGGACCAGTCAGATGATCGCAATAAGTCCTCCAACCGACAACCTGCCGAAACAGCGGAAGACGCCACAGCACTGTGAATCAAATGAGCGCCAAACATAGGAGGTATCAACACCGGTTAAACCCAAGGCCAGCGAAGCCAGTGAACAAGCGTAGTCGTACCCACCGGGGCGAAAGGAGATTTAAAGAGGAGAAACCCCTGGACCCCGGAGTGAAACGGTACGGGATTCATATCCCTGAAGACACAAAACCGAGCATAAAGCCGGGCGTAACGGAAATGTCGGATAAAACGCCAACGAAATGGCCATCTTAGTACGGCGGGAGATGTCAAATTGCACACCCTCAGGCACGAAGGAACGTGCGTTGAAGTCCAACGCCCTGACATCGGCCACCCGTTTGCAAGATATCAAGCATAGAAGGGCTAGTAACTTAGCAGAAAGTTGACGCAAGGTTAGAACCTGGTTAGAGGGCTATTGTTCTAGAAAACTAAGTAACAGGGTCACATCCCAAGTTGTCGTATACCGCGGCAACGGGGGACGGTCAGCCCTGATACCCTTAAGCAGATGACAGACCAACGGGTGTTTGCCTAAAGGTGTCCCATGGAAGCCCAGATGATAGGTGGATAGAGCGGATCTATATACATTAAGCGTGCGATAAGCTTTGCCTTGATCAAAGACTTCCGTAAGGAAGTCCAACACGAAGCTCAAAGGGGCCTGGAAGGGATCTTGATCCCTTGACAGACACAAATGATGCCAGGTGAGCCAAGCCGATTTATAGCAGGATCTAGTACCTGGGGCCCACGCATGACGTAGGAGCACCGTAGTCCATTCCAAAATCTCTCCGGCTCCCCCGGCGTCCCGATACCAGCGAGGCCAACAACAGACTGTGGCCTGGGGATAGTAGCGAGTGAGGGTGCCCAGATGAGTCTACCAGGAGATCCGGGAGAGAGCGGGGAACATCCACTAGGAGTTCCAACAGAATCGGGAACCAAGGTTGGTTCTGCCAAAACGGGGTGATAAAACAACCTGGACTTAATGGGTCCTGACATGTCGCAGCATGCGAGCTTTCAATTGAAATGGCGGGAAGGCGTACTGGCGAGCCGCGGACCAATCCTGCAGGAAAGCGTCCGTTGCCTCGGCCAGTGGGTCTGGCCGCCAACTGTAGAAGATGGGGAGATGGGCGTTGAGCCGGCAGGCGAATAAGTCCGTGTGAAACAGCCCCCACAGGGTCGTCACATCGGAGAACACTAACGAGCGCAGACGCCAATCCCCGGAGTCTTCTGTGTGTCTCAAGTTCCAATCTGCGAATTGGTTCGAGATTCCCAGAATAAACTGCGCTTGGACAACGATCCCTGTCTGAAAACACCACTCCCAAAGGCGGGAAGCCATTGTCATCAGAAGCAGGGAGCGAGGACCGCCCAGCGAGTTGATATATCGGACCGCCGGGAAATTGTCCATCCGGAGGAGGACAGATCGATGTGTGTGATCCTTGAGAAAACTCTGGAGCGCAAAGAGCCCTGCCAAGAGTTCCAAGCCGTTCATGTGTAGATGACGTTCCTGAGCGGACCAGCGACCTCCCGTGGAGGAACCTTCGCAATAAGGACACCAACCTGACCCACAAGCGTCGGAGTCAATTGTAATCGTCGGGGGCGACACCAGGATAAGCCTGCCATTGCAGGAGTGGAGGTGATCGGTCCACCATTCCAGATCCAGTCTGGCCTCTCCCGAGAGAGAGATCTGAGCAGTGTAGTGAAGACCCCTCCTGAGAAAAAGGGCTTTCAGGCGTTCGAGGGCCCGATAGTGCAGGGAGGCTGTTGTCACCGCCAGCCTTGTCGCTGCCAAAAGGCCGATCACGCGATCCAGATCCCGTAATGATGGAGCCTGAGCCCCCAAAAGGGATCGGACTTCGTGTAAAATCGATCGCCATTTGGGCAGAGAAACACTGAGAGACATCAGGGTACTGTCCACCCCGAATCCCAGGAATTCTAGGGTTTCAGATGGAGAAAGAATCAATTTCTCCTGGTTCACAAGGAATCCCAGAGACTGAAAGAGGTTGACCGTCCATCGTACCTGGAGACGTAGCAGACTCTCCGACGAGGCCATTAGCAATACGTCGTCCAGGTATACAATGAGGCGGACTCCTTTGGCACGTAGCCATGCCACGACCGATTTCAGCACCTTGGTAAAGCACCAAGGGGCCGAAGACAGGCCGAAAGGTAGACAACAAAATCTCCAGAGGTCTGGACCCCAACGGAATTGGAGGAAATCCCGCGATTCCCTGGCAATCGGGATGGTCAGGTATGCATCCTTGAGATCCACCTTTGCCAACCAATCGCGGGGTCTCAAGAGATCTTTGAGCATGTGCATGCCCTCCATCTGGAAGTGACGGTAGACCACCGCCCCATTCAACTCTCTGAGATTGATGACTGGACGGACGCCTCCTTCCTTCTTGGGAACAAAGAACAAGTTGCTCAGAAAACCTGAAGTCCCCTGTGGAACCCGTTCTATCTCCCGCTCCACCAACGTCCTCCCCTCCCCCGAAAAGGGGAGAGGGTGGGGAATCGTCAGTTGGTGCGGGGGAGAAGAGAACTCCAGAACAAACCCTTGTACAGTATTGAGGACCCAAGGGTCTGATGTAATGCGACACCACGCGGTGTGAAGATATTTTAAATGACCCCCCACCTTGGTTGTAGACGGGTGTATGAAGTGTAAAGTTACCTGTATGTCTGAAGGTCGAGGAAGAATGACCTCCTCTGGCACCCCGGGATCCTCTGCCACGCCACGGCCGTGAACGGGTAGGGAAGAACGGGGAAGGTGCAGGAGCAGAGGTTGTGGAGGGGTTACCTCCTGTGGGACCTGATGAGATGGGTTTTGCACGGCCGGTAGCTCGGCCCCGTTATCCACCGGCCCGTGGGAAAACCCCAGAAAACACCCTTTTCAGTGAATTGGTTACACGTTCCATCGTGTTGAATGCACCGGAATATTGATTCATGTCTTTTAGAAAACCTTTGCCGAATAACGCCCCATTAGCTGCAGCACCTAATTCATTATCTGCTACGCCAGCCAGTTGGCGGTCCATTTTCAAGAGGATGCATTTGCGCCTTTCGGAGGCAAGAGCTGTGTTAGCATTACCTAGGAAACTGAGTGACCTCTGGGCCCAATTGGTAACTTGAACGGGGTCCATGAGGTCACCAGATAATTTTACCTGTTCTGCTGTATCCAGCAATTTAACCAAAGGACCCATGGTGTCTAGCAATTTATCTTGGCAAACCCTAAATGCGTTGTCTATGCCTTTGCTGGGAGTCCAACCTTTAGGGGTGACAAAGTCCACAAAGGCTTTATCCACGTCAGGGGTTAAACAAGTTTTCCCACTCGTGGTAGGGCGAGGGGATTCCGCTTTCATGCGGTTCCGAGTAGCCTTATCCAGGGCTTTGCGCACCTGTGCGTCAACCCATTGTTCTACATGGGGTAGTGGGGACCATTCAGCGGACCGCGGATGGGAAAGGTCCTCTGGACAAAAAAGGGGGTTACCCAATGGATCGTAAATAATGCCCGGGCGGGCTTTTGAATCCACCTCCACTGAGGTCTCCGCAAATTCCTCATCTGAGGCATAAACATCTATGGCATCGCTATTGGTATCCTCCTCCGAATCCAGGTTAGTGTCCTGAAGCGGAGCAGGGACAACAGCGGTGTCAGGGTTGGATACGGTAGGGATTTTAACCTTTTTGGTGTGAGCTGACACGTGTGTGCAGGAGCACGTTTACAGGTTGTAGCCGTGGGGGATGGGTGCACGTGTCCCGGCATTGTTGCGGGGATGCCAGCCCCTCCAGTCACGTGTCGTGCGTGTTTCACTGACTGTTTCCCGTGGTGGTGGCCAGGGGGGTCTCAGGGTGCCTCACCGCGGTGAGTATATTGCCCTTATCAATAGCCACCAGTGGCGGGGGATCATCATTGTGGCGATTCTCAGCCATCATTTCTTTAAGGGAGCGGGTGAAATCCGCTGACAGGATAGAAACTGCTTTAAAGACTGGAGAGTCAATAGACGCCTGCATATATGAGTCAAGGGTGGCAGACTGGGAAGGAGCCATCTGTGCTTGGATCAGAACGGGTGTATTAGGCTGTTGCTGCTCACCCGAACTGTCCTCTGATGAATGCTCTGATTCCACCGCTGGGGAAGCTGGACGCTGCAGGGTTTTGCCTCGTGGCATGGCGCTGGAGTGATGAGTGACACTGGTGCCGGGAAATCCCCGCGTGCACAGACCTAGCAGGTACCCTGCCCACCCGATCAGCGAGCGCGTGCAGCGTCTCGTGAAAGCAGGCAGAGGGAAGTATGCCGCGGTCAGAAAATCCAATCGGAAAGTGAATGCAGACTCGCGGATAGAGCCGGGTGTCCGCCAAATATGAATATATAGCGATAATAAACAGCCCAAAATCAATAAATATGATACAAATGGGATAAAAGATCAGAGAAAGGTTGAGAGTAATTAACATGTCGCCGAGCAGCTAAGAAAGAGGAAGTAGGAGGGATGTTGACCGGGTTTGATGGGCTCTGACAGGAAAGAGGACCGATCCAAATGAGTGAAAGGGGTGTTGGAAGATACCATATATACCTGTTACTACGGTTATTATATGTTTTCTCTTTTATTCAATATAAATGCTTCATATTTCCAAAGTTCTTGCTAGTTGCCACTTGCTGCTATGTTTAATAAAGCAAGAAAGAGAAGCAATAGGAGCCTCAGAGTCAATGTATTAAAATTGGTATTTAGAATCTTCTTGAAAAAGGAAAAAAAAACTTATTTTGCCATTTTCCGAAAATCCAGTTGATACACTGGATGAGCAGATCAGAGGGATGCTGTTACTTCACACAGAATGGAGTCTCTATGCAGCTCCTCTCACAGCCAGGCCTCACACACACCCTCACTGCTCAAGCATGTCTGCTTCCCTCTCACAGACAGGGCTCGCACACTCACTCAGTGCTCCAACATGTCTGCTTACCTATCACACACAGGCCACACACTCCCTCACTGCTCCAGCATGTCTGCTTCCTTTTCACAACCAGGCCTAACACACACCCTCAATGCTGCAGCGTGGGAGGGCCTGTGAGATTATTGCAGAACCTCAACCCACCTAAACTCTGTAATGGCACCAGATTGCAAGTAAAAGCACTCCACAGAAATTTGATGGTGCCAACCGGTTCTGGTCGGGAGAGTTAGTGTTCATACAACGAATACCTCTTATGCCTTCATAATATCTGTTTCAATTCAAAAGGCTTCAGTGCACCCTAAAGGTTTGTTTTGCGATGACTATCAACAAGTCTCAGGGACAGACTTTGAAGTCAGCGGGGATTGACCTAAGAGAAGTCTGCTTCTCACATGGGCACTTTTACATGGCCTGTTCCAGTGAGCTCACCTAACTCTCTGGTGATCCGAGCACGTGAAAGAACCACCACTAATGTGGTTTATAAAGAAGTACTCAAATAGTTTTATTTTCTATGTTCCAGATGCCAAAAAACAAAATAAATTACACTTTTTTTGTCTGTTTCATTGTCTGTATTTACAACACAAAAAAAATAATAAACGCGTATGAATGAAACAACTTTGTTTTGTAGCCAATACGCCTGACTAACTTCTGCAATAAACATTACTTATTACTTTACTAATCAACTTGTAAATTTTATTCTGTACAGTTGGAACAAAAAAAACCTGTTTCTTTTAAAAACAATTTTAACAAATCGCAAAATCCACGTGAGCGAAGCCGCGGGCAAAAGCTAGTTTACTATAAAAAACTAATTATGAAATATATGATAATGATATATAATCATGATATAGGATTATATATGATATATCAGTGATGGCGAACCTATGGCTGTGACTGTGTTGGCACGCGAGCCATAGGCTTGCCTCCGTACCCCTTCGAGTGTGCTTCTTCCTCCCAGCGCGCGCCGGCAAAGAATGTTGCCCGGCCGCTCGTTGGGATCCACTAGCCACGAGATCGCGGAGATAACTCTGGCATCTCGCAAGACTGCGGCTTGCGTGCGTGAATCCCAACGAGCAGGCGGGCAACATCCTTTGCCGTTGCGCGCTGGGAGGAAGAAGCACAATCAGAAGGTGCCTGGGACAATGTGAGCTGGGGGCAATATAACTGTAATGATCATGAATGATTTCTGCCATAAATTATCATATTTTAATATTACATACCAAAGAAGGACCACTAGGAGCAGTGTGCAGGCTGTTTGCCCTGTGTGGCTAACTGTGATGTCATTAAGCCAGCCTATTTTAGAGAGGTTTTACCTATTGGTAGAGAGGTTTGTCTTGGTGACTCCCACTGGGCATAAAAGAGAGTTGCATCCAAGAGTTAGCTCTCTTTCGCTTGATACCTGAGACTGACCATGTGAAGTTTTCTGCAGCCCCCCCCCCCAGCCTGGGGCCTAGTAAACACGCTTTAATTTCTGTATTGTTTAGTATTGTTGTTTAATGTACTGTGTGATATGACTATTACTATTCCATAATTGTGTGTAAGTTATTCTATTTTTGTAGTAACTGAAAAGCAAATGTTATAACCTGTTAATATAGATTGTCAATTCATATTGCACCGGTTTCTGTGTGTTTTTCATATTATCTCTGCTACAAAGCCACAGTGTGGCATAGCATTGATTTTAGGGTTCTGTGTAATAACAGATCCAGGATGCATAAAAGTGAGACAGAGGTCATTTGCATATCCTACCCAGAATTCCTTGCTGCATATGGGGAATGTGGCACAGGAGCTCTGGGATGCAATTCTTCTGCAATGTTAAACACAATATATATAAAACAAAACGAGAAGAGAGCACACCAAACAATACAAAAGAAACCACAACAGCAGCTAAATACGTTTAAACAGAGTTTCAGATTTAACCCTTTCAGTGCTTAAGAACATTTCCTAAACCCCTTCAAACATTGCAGTTCTTAACCCTTGCATATATTTAATACTGAGCTCTGTTGAACAATGGTGGAAGTTTAGTTTGCAATAGATGGCCATGGATTGCTGTTGGCAGGCTTACGCAATCCATGGCCATCTATTGCAAACTAAACTTCCACCATTGTTCAACAGAGCTCAGTATTAAATATATGCAAGGGTTAAGAACTGCAATGTTTGAAGGGGTTTAGGAAATGTTCTTAAGCACTGAAAGGGTTAAATCTGAAACACTGTTTAAACGTATTTAGCTGCTGTTGTGGTTTCTTTTGTATTGTTTGGTGTGCTCTCTTCTCGTTTTGTTTTATATTATGTTGTCTTGAAGCGTAGTTAAGGTTGAGTGCTGCCCCTCTCGTGTGTATGTGTATATATATATATATATATATAATATATAATATATAATATATATATATATATATATATATATATATATTATATATATATGTATATGTATGTATGTATGTATGTATATATATCCACAAGAAATAAATATTATTGTTAGGGCCTTAATTATTGCATATTAATTCAATGATTAACCCCTTAACGCCGCAGGACGTACAATTACGCCCTGCATTAGGCGGGCTTTGAAGCCGCAGGACGTAATTGTACGTCCGCGGCGTTTTCAGCCCTCCCGGGAGATACTCACCTCCTCTGGCGGCTCCCTCGCTGATCTGAGTCCCACGGAGTCAGATCAGCAGGGTTTCCTCCTCCGGCGCACTGACGTCATCGGGCCGGGGGCGTGATGGCGTCAGTTTCAGGTGTCCCCCCCCCGCCGGAGCAGGGGAAGCGCCTGAAGGGGAGGGGGGGATCCTTTGGATCCCTCTATCTCCCCATCAAAGGGGACCAGGTGACTGTGGCCAGCATCGCTGGAAGGGTCACAGCCTGACCTTTCCAGCGATGTATGGGGCTAACGCCTTAGTTGTCAGGTCGCGACCGGGCACTAATTTGTGCCCGATCGCGGCCTATTTCCGGTGGGGGCCGCCAACTTGGATGGCAGCCCCCACCTCTGGGTCACCCCCCCTCAACTAACTCATCGCGCCATGCGCGATGATGTCCGTTAACTGGGGAACCCCCTAGCTGCAAAGGGATTTCCTATGGAAATCCCATAGAGAAGATAAAGGGGTTCAAAGAACCCCCCTATCTCCTGATCGGTGGCAGCTAGGGGGTCATGTATGATATTTCTGGAAAGGCCAGAGCATGGCCTTTCCAATGATATCAAACATGACCATGTTACAAGTAAAATAAAAGTTTAAAAAAAAGTAAAAAAAATAATAATAAAAAAATAAATCCGTGGTTTTTTTTTTTTTTTAATGCAGCACTATTGTTCACATTTCAATTATAATGTGAACAATGATGCTTCACTAATGATTTTTTTTTGGGGGGATTAGCTAAAATCACGCAATTTCTCCAAGAAAAAAATGGGTTCCCCGTTCTAATTTTTTTTAACAAATCTACCCCATAGCATATGACCGCAGAGCCTCGGATAATAAAATTAAAAAAAAAAACACTTTACACACTGTGGAAGATTGAAATTTTATTGAAAATTCACATTTATTTACTTTTTTTTACATTTTTTGTTACAGCATTTTGGCAGGGCATGACATATACATATAATAATGATATATTATTAATCTGCCAAGTCTGCCGGAAAGAACGATATATAATTTGTCTGGGTGGTATAATAATACGTGACTTAAAAACGGTCAAAATGAGCTCAGCAAACTTCTACTTCCGAAACAGCGCCGAAGTTGTAAAATTACTCCCATCCTTAAGGGGTTAATGATGGATTTAATGCCCAAAACGAAACAATAACCATGTGTGAGCTGGGGGGCAATATAACCATGTGTGAGCTGGGGGGCAATATAACCATGTGTGAGCTGGGGCAATATATCCATGTGTGAGCTGGGGGGCAATATATCCATGTGTGAGCTGGAGGCAATATAACCATGTGTGAGCTGGAGGCAATATATATTGTGAGCTGGGGCAAATATAGCCATGTATGAGCTCGGGGCAAATATAACCATGTGTGAGCTGCGGGCAATATAACCATGTGTGAGCTGCGGGCAATATAACCATGTGTGAGCTGCGGGCAATATAACCATGTGTGAGCTGCGGGCAATATAACCATGTGTGAGCTGCGGGCAATATAACCATGTGTGAGTTGCGGGCAATATAACCATGTGTGATCTGGGGGCAATATATATCCATGTGTGAGCTGGGGGCAATATGTTACATCCTCAGCCCCTGTTGTGCTCCCTGGGGGGTCTGGGCATGGTGGTGTGTCGCTGGCTGGTCGGTTGCCAGCACTTCCTGATGGCAGATTGGCATCTGGTGTGGTCACAAGTGGGGATGAGCCTAACACCCCCCCCGAGTTCGGTTCGGAGCCGAACCCGAACTTTCTAAATGTTCGAATACGAACCCGAACTCAATACAAGTCAATGGGGCTGAAAATTCAGTTTTTAGAGTGCCCTCCAAGAGGGCCTATATGCTAGATATTTGCCATAAAAGGTGTATGGGGGTCCGGTTAGTGCCCTGGGGGACAGGAAACAAGGACAAAAAGTAAAAAAAAAAATGTTTATAAAGGGACAGTGAGTTTTCCATGAAATAAGGGTTAAAAATAAAAACGAAAAATTCCTTCAAATATCGTGCCTAGGAGGTCCCCATAACCTGCCCATGAAGTGGTGGATTTCTAGGATGTATAGAAACACTTAAAAACAAACAAAATATGTTTCAAATGACGGTAAATGCTTTTCCTTTAATCTATCCATAAACAACTGCTTGGGGCGGCAGTCTGTAAGAAAAGAGGAGACATTTTCGGAGACGCAGAAAAAGTTTAGTGATTTTTTGACTAAATTATTGTGAAACTTAAGCAGGCTTTGGATGAACGTAACAATAGGTGCTTTAAGGCTGGGGTCAGACTAGCGCACTTTTAACGTGTGTTTAGGTGCACTTAATCACAGCCGCACTAGCAGCAAATGACACGCAATGACGGCCAATATACGAAGTACGGCCACACAAAAGTCCGGCCGCTCAACGCAAGTGGAAAATTAACACATTTTTTTGAGAACGCTGAACCGCTAGTACTGATGTACAGAGTGCACTGCGTCCGCATAGCAGCGTGTGTGCATGATTAGGAGACGTCAGACGCTGCTCATGTCCGGCCAACATAACGTCCAGACACCCAAAGTTTCCTGGTTTGGATCAGTAAAAAATCACGCACAAAAATGTGCATCGTATGACCGTTTAAGCGATTTCTGTGAAAAAACACCTCAATGCGTTCGGACGCACTTTTGACGTTCGCTGCGTTTGTTTGACCCTAGCCTAAAATTGGGCCTTTAGCGTCGGCAACAGTGCCGTCACACAGTCTCACCCCTCTGAGGATAGGAGTCCAAATATGCAGCCAAATATTGTGCCTTTGGTGCCAGGCCAGCAAGTGCCATCATACAGTAACCCCTCTGTGGCATTGTGGAAGAGTGCAGGGGTGGACCATGCTGTCAGGGCCGGTGCTAGACTATTTTGTGCCCTAGGCAAGACCAGCTACTTGCACCCCCCCCAAAAAAAAAAAACAACACAACATGAAACTGCTAAATTTATTTTTACTTAAGAATAAAGTTTGAAAAGCACCAATAGTAAAGGCATCATAAATATAAATAAACTGTATTAAACCATTTTAAATTAACTCTATTAAACGAATTGAAATTAACTGTATTGAACAAATACAAAATAAAAAAAATAAAAATAAGAGTTGTCACGTAAGTTTCAATTTCAGACACATCAAAATTTCACTTTGCGTGCCTTATCCTTTGCAAATTTTCATCATGCGTATATATATAGAAACATAGAAACATAGAAAAATGTCGGCAGATAAGAACCTTTCGGCCCATCTAGTCTGCCCAATTACATGGATACTTGACCTGGATTTAGCTTTTGTTTAGGATAGCCTTATGCCTATCCCATGCCTGCTTAAATTCAATCACTGTTTTGGCCTCTACTACTTCAACTGGAAGGCTGTTCCATGTATCCACCACCCTCTCAGTAAAATAATGCTTCCTGATGTTACTTTTAAACCTTTGCCCCTCTAATCTAAGACTATGTCCTCTTGTTTTGCTACTTTGTTTCCTTTTAAATATACTCCCTTCCTCTACCTTGTGGATTCCCTTTACGTATTTAAATGTTTCTATCATATCTCCTCTGTCTCGTCTTTTTTCCAAGCTGTACATGTTAAGGTCATTAAGCCTTTCCTGGTAACTTTTCTCCTTCAAGCCGTACACCATTTTAGTAGCCCTTCTCTGAACTCTCTCTAAGATGTCTATATCCTTCTGGAGATACGGTCTCCAGTATTGCACACAGTACTCCAAGTGAGGTATCACAAGTGCTCTGTACAGTGGCATGAGCACTTCCCCTTCCCCTTTCCTACTGCTAATACCTCTCCCTACACAACCAAGCATTCTGCTAGCATTTCCTGCTGCTCTATTGCATTGACTACTTACCCTTAGATCCTCTGCAATAATAACCCCTAAATCCCTTTCCTCAGATGTTATCAGACATGTATCAAATATTCTATATTCAGCCCTTGGGTTTTTACGTCCCAGGTGCATTATCTTGCACTTATCCACATTAAAACTCAATTGCCACAACTCCGACCATTTTTTTAGTTTACCTAAATCATTTGTCTTTTGGCTGATCCCTCCAGGAACGTCAACCCTGTTGCAAATCTTTGGGTCATCAGCAAAAATACATACTTTACCATTTAATACCTTCTGCAATATCACTAATAAAAATATTAAAGAGAAATGGGTCCAAGTACGGACCCCTGAGGTACCCCACTGGTAACAAGACCTTGCGCCGAATAAACTCCATTTACCACAACCCTCTGTTGCCTGTCACTCAGCCACTGCCTTATCCATTCAACAATATTGGAATCCAAGCTCAAAGATTGCAATTTATTGATAAGCCTTCTATGCGGAACAGTATAAAAAAAAGTCTTACTGAAATCTAAATAAGCAATGTCTACTGCACCACCTTTGTCTATTATTTTTGTTACCCAATCAAAAAAATCAATAAGATTAGTTTGGCATGATCTCCCTGAGGTAAACCCATGTTGTTTCTGATCCTGTAATCTATGTGTTTTTAGATGTTCAACAATCCTTTCCTTTAACATGGTTTCCATTAATTTCCCCACTACTGACGTAAGACTAACTGGCCTATAGTTCCCTGATTCCTCCCTACTACCCTTCTTGTAAATGGGCACAACATTTGCTAATTAACAGTCTTCTGGGACGACTCCTGTTAACAAGGATTGGTTAAATAAATCTGTTAACGGTTTTGCTATTACATCACTGAGCTCTTTTAATAATTTAGGATGGATCCCATCAGGCCCCATTGACTTATTTGTCTTTACTTTAGACAGCTGCTTTAGAACCTCCTCCTCTGTAAACTCATATGTAAATGTCTCTTTAGTGTTCTCTCCTAAATGAGGTCCCTTTCCTTCCTTTTCTTCTGCAAAGACTGAACAAAAATATTCATTGAGGCAGTCAGCGAGACTTTTATCCTCTTCTACATACCTTCCTTCCTTTGTTTTTAATCTAACTAATCCTTGTTCTACTTTTCTTTTCTCGTTTATGTATCTAAAAAATGTTTTGTCCCCCTTTTTTACTGACTGAGCTATTTTCTCTTCTGCGTGTGCTTTGGAAGCTCTTATAAATTGCTTTGCCTCTTTCTGCCTAATCTTTTAGGTTTGCCTATCCTCTTCACGCTGAGTTTTTTTATAATTATTGAATGCTATCTTCTTGTTCTTCACTATTTTGGCCACTTCTGCAGAGTACCACAGTGGTTTCTTCCCTTTTTTGTTTTTGCTAACAAGCCGAATGCAATTTCCTGTGGCCTTCAATAATGCTTCCTTTAAATAATCCCATTTCTTCTGGACTCCCTTTAAACTCCTCCAGTCTGATAATGACTCATTCACACAAAATCTCATTTTAGAAAAATCAGTTTTTTTAAAGTCTAAAACTTTTGTTTTTGTGTGGTGCGGCTCCATCCCTGTTCTTATATTAAACCATACTGATTGGTGATCACTAGATCCCAAATTTTCACCTACAACAACGTCCGATACCAAACCTCCATTTGTGAGTATTAAATCCAATATGGCCTCTTTACGGGTCGGCTCCTCAACTACTTGTGTTAGAGATAATCCCAGTAGGGAGTTTAGAATATTTGTACTACTGGAGCACCCAGCTATTTTGGTTTTCCAGTTCACATCAGGAAGATTAAAGTCCCCCATGATAATAACTTCCCCCTTCATTGCCATTTTGGCTATTTCCTCAAGCAGCAGATTATCTAGCTCTTCTACTTGTCCAGGGGGTCTATAGATCACACCTACACGAGCTACTGTATGATTGCCAAATGTTAGCGTAACCCAAACTGACTCTATGTTCACCTCGCTCACTTTTATTTGGTTAGTTTTTATGTTGTTTTTCACATACAGGGCCACTCCTCCTCCTTTCCAACCTTCTCTGTCTTTTCTATATAAAGAGTACCCCGGTATTGTTATGTCCCAGTTATTTTTCTCACTGAACCATGTCTCAGTAACCGCCACTAAATCTACTTTTTCAGCTGCCATCATTGCCTCCAGTTCATTGATTTTATTGACTAAACTGCGAGCATTTATAGACACGACTCTGAGCTTGTCATTTTTTACAACGCATGTTGCTTGCACCCTCCAATTTAGTTTTGGGGGACAATCGGGCAGATTGTTTACCCTTTTGTCCCCCCCTCCTAGTTTAAATATTTCTTTGTGAAACCTTTGAACTTCTCACTGAGAACACATGTTCCCCTATGAGTAAGATGCAAACCATCTTTTTTATACAGTTACTTTCTGCTCCAATTAGAGCTATCATGGGACACAAAGCCAAATCCTTGCTCCCGACACCATTCCCGAAGCCACAAATTGAATTCCCTAGTGCGCATCTGCCTATCCTGAATGTTATGCACAGACAGAACTTCAGAGAATGACACAGTGGACGCAATCTGCTGTATTTCACCTCCAAGAACACAAAAATCTTCCTTAATCTCAGAAACCTCATTGCTAGCCAAGTCATTTGTCCCTAGATGGACTAGAACATCCACTTCCCCTTGCTGCTTTGCTTGTTTGACAATATTGAGAATACATCTCGTCTCTACGAGCAGTAGCCCCAGGAAGACATCTCACCAAACCACTACTCTCCAGCTCAACACCTCTTATGATAGAATCACCCAGCAACAATTGCCTTCTATCAAGTCCCACCTTTTCATTTTTGTCCTTGGTTGCAGTGCTGCATACCTTAGGCATAGTGGATGGTGGTTCCTCAACTATGGTGTCTGAGCCTGCATCCGTCTTACCACTACACTCTGAAAGTGCCTCAAAAGAATTAAGAAGAGCCACAGATTGTGGGACATGCTTTATATCCACAACCCTAAGTCTACCAGATCCTACAGTAGTCCATCTGCCGCTCCTAGGAGGCCTCTGTGGCAGTGGCTTTGTAACAGTCATAGCCTGAGTTTGTCTAACAGATAATTTACAAATCTCAGACTTCAAACAGGCAATTTCCTGCTGCAATAAAGAGAACTGCCTACATATCAGTCACACTCCAAACCTCCAAAAATTGGATCTAAAAACAAACGCATGACAGCTCTTATACTGGACCAAGCCTGCCAATATAAAGAATGGATTTAAAACCAGCAAATCTTACCTTTTTGTAGGATTTCTACCTCCTGTCAAACCTCAGACTACCTCCAGAGTATCTCCAGAAGATCTCCTCTAAGAGTTCACTTTGAAGGCTTGCCAAGCTCAATTAGACCAAGCTAATATTCCACAAGCTTTATATAGCCACCTCCCCCAGCAAGGAGTGGACAAGCTAAACCTCTTTGCAAATACCACCCAATTGATTCCAATTGTATGCTAATCAGTATGAAAATGAGTCACCAGCCTAACCTAATTTACTCACCAGACCTAATTTAAAACCTTAAGATGAATAGAAAAGATCTGTTTGAAACAAAAATCAAAATCACTCACCAGAAGATCTCCTCTAAGAGTTCACTTTGAAGACTTCACTTAGAAGGCTTGCCAAGCTCAATTATATATATATTGCCCAGGCCAGCTCACATCATGCGTATATATATTGCCCAGGCCAATCCCCTGGTGGAGATAGGGGGTTCATTTGAACCCCGATATCTCCAGGCATCTAGTGGGTCATGGAGGGTGTCAATCGAAAGGCCTGAGTATGGTCTATTGAATGATACCCAACATGACCAGGTATAAAGTAAAAAAAATAAAAAAATAAATAAAAACATGTATTTTTTTGTGTGTTATTTTTATTAATGCAGCAATATTGTTCACATTACAATTATAATGTGAATGATGATGCACTACTGATTTTTTTCTATGGGGTGTGTTTGCTATAAATCACGTAATTCCCCCCACAAAATGTAACAAGTCCCCATTTCTAATTTTTGTACAAGCGCACCCCATAGAAAACATAACCGCAAACGCTCATGTGCTAAAATGTTAAAAAAAAAACACTTTATACACTGCAGATGATTAAAAATTCAATTTTTATTGCATTTTTTTTATAATATACAGCCAGGACAGGACGTATACATATAAAAATGATATGAGTCTGCCGGAAAGAACGAGAACTAACATGTCGGTCATTTAACAAAATGTGGCTTCATAATTGCGTTTAAACATGAGCGAAAGCGGTAAAAATGAGCTGAGCACACAGCGGTGAAATACAGCATAGTAGAAGTTTTAGGAGGGAAATTAACACTTCTCAAATCTCAATCAGAAGCAGACACCACCCCACCCCCTCACCCTCAGTATAGTCTACAATGTATCAAATTGATTAGACCAGACTAAAACATCTGTTGTTGTTATGACGTTTGAAAAACACAGGTCATTTAGAGTTGAGAATCTTTGCACGTACACATTAGTTTTAATATTCTGCAGTAAAGAGTCTTTATTTCTAGATTTTTTGTATTTTTTAAGCATTTTCTATACTTTTTTCAAAATTTCTTTTTTTTTTTCGAACTTGAACCGACACACCCAAAAAGTTTGAAGTTCGCGAACTTTCGAACACCCAAAGTTCGGGTCGAACTCCGAACCGTCCGAACCGAACAGCTCATCCCTAGTCACAAGGAGCCAATGGGTTTAAAACAGGGCGAGAGGAGTTGCCTCGTCGCCCTGACGTGGAGTTTTATTCCAGCAGCGCTAAGTTTATTCCTGTATGGATATCCTGTTACCGACCCATTTCTGTATGCGATTCATGCTCCTGTTAATTGACCCGGCTTGTACTTTGACCACTCTATCTGCATGTTTGTATATCGCTGTCTGTGAGCGTTGGCAATTTAACCCTATGTTTGCCGCTGGGTTTATTGCTCGCTGTCTGGGTTCTGTCCCATCTCGTCTTGGGGTATCGCTTGTGACCTTTCGAGGTACCGTTACCCAACGTACAGCTCATGATAATGTAAAAGTGGAATCTGCGATTAAGAAAGATTGTTTATTTCTGCCGTTTGTTATTTCTAATCGCATCTCTGAATTTACTCGTGAGAACAACCTTATATGCAAGTCGGTACCTTCTGGTATTAGCCAGGTATCTACCATCTGCAATTACAAACCAGTCCATATGGTTTCTGCATTTCTTTTGACTGCCCTGCACCTTGAATACTTCACGGACTGTCGTTCCACGTATGGTGTTTCTGAGCGTGTCCTAGGTAATCTGTTGGTCTCAAAACCTTCAGAGCTTAGAGGCAATTCAATTAGCCCTCGTGTCTCCTTGGCTATTAAGTTACAGTCTGTAGTTTATGAACCTTTTGTGTTATTCAAGCAGATACTTTTGCCCTCAAGGATCTCAACTCCACTACTCGTGTGGCAGCGTTACCGCTACCGTTACACAATATATATTAATGTGTGCTGGGGCAATATATCCATGTGTGAGCTGCCGGCAATATAACCATGTGTGAGCTGGGGCAATATAACCATGTGTGAGCTGGGGGCAATATATATCCATGTGTGAGCTGGGGCAATATATATTAATGTGAGCTGGGGACAATATATCCATGTGTGAGCTGGGGGCAATACTGATGATAGCTCTTGAGAAAGCCGCAATTGTAGACGGCGAAATGTACGTCAAGTGTGTCCTAGGGATGTAACCTTTCATCCTTTTTAACAGTTATTATTCTTCCATCAGTGTGGTCCACCAATTGATAAGTACTTGATCTCCAAAAAGTTTGGTTTGTACGAATGCATGTCTAGACCCATAGGGAAAGAGCAGAAATCATATCAGATGCAGGGACTTGCAGGGATTTGACAAGCCGTTTTTCATATGCTTTCTTTGACGTCTGCACTACTTGATATGATTGGCTAATTCCTTGAAATTACTCTGATACGGAGGTCTGGTGAGATGTGTATGGATACACTCACACACTTATTCTAAGAATTTACATTCCTCTGTGTATGGTTCTGTGGGGGCGATACCTCCACTGAATAATAATATTAGGAAATAGCACAGCAATATGTATTGCTGGTACCACTGGCTTAATATTACATTGTGACCCATTTATAATTGATATTGCCTCTGTTTAATTGCAACTATTTTTGGACCGAGGGATACGTCCACACAATAAAGGAGGTCCATTTTATATATATGTAGCTAGCCCGGATAGAGGGTTAACAGGTGATTGAATATTAGCCTATTGCTCTCTCTACCTGTTAGGGTTCAATCCCGTCTATATATCCGGGCAGCTCCGTTGTTGATGGAATAGTCACCAGACTAATCCATCATATATATATTTTTTCAATCCTATACATTAATGTGAGCTGGGGCAAATATATCCATGTGTGAGCTGGGGCAAATATATCCATGTGTGAGCTGGGGCAATATATCCATGTGTGAGCTGGGGCAATATATCCATGTGTGAGCTGGGGCAATATATCCATGTGTGAGCTGGGGCAATATATCCATGTGTGAGCTGGGGCAATATATCCATGTGTGAGATGGGGGCAATATAACCATATGTGAGCTGGGGCAATATAACCATGTGTGAGCTGGGGGCAATATATCCATCCTCCTATACTGTATTCTTCTTCTAAAACTTAAGCACATAATTAGTTCAGGCAGTCGTATTAAGTGTTTTTTCTAAAATAAATCAGTATTCAGATTTAATTGTGGGGTTGGCACTTTGAGACACATAAGTTGGTTCAGCGATCAAGTTTGGGCACTCGGGCTCAAAAAGGTTCGCCATCCCTGTGATATACGGATTAAAAAAAACACCCTTTTTCGAACTTTAATCCATAAAATCTACAACCGCCAAAAAAGACCCCGGCTACCCAACGTTTTTGCTTTTTAACCCCTTCAGAAAAGAAAAGTAAAACAAGGATTAGTTCGATTAAAAACAAAGGAAGGAAGGTATGTAGAAGCGGATAAAAGTCTCGCCGACTGCCTCAATGAATATTTTTGTTCAGTCTTTGCAGAAGAAATGGAAGGAAAGGGACCTCAGGAGGAAACCCTAACGAGACATTTACATATCAGTTTACAGAGGAGGAGGTGCTACAGCAGCTGTCTAAAGTAAAGACAAATAAGTCAATGGGGCCTGATGGGATCCACCCTAAGTTATTAAAAGAGTTCAGTGGCGTAATAGCAAAACTGTTAACGGGAGTCGTCCCAGAAGACTGGAAATTAGCAAATGTTGTGCCCATTTACAAGAAGGGTAGTAGGGAGGAATCGGGGAACTATAGGCCAGTTAGTCTTACGTCAGTAGTGGGGAAATTAATGGAAACCATGTTAAAGGAAAGGATTGTTGAACATCTAAAAACACATAGATTACAGGATCAGAAACAACATGGGTTTACCTCAGGGAGATCATGCCAAACTAATCTTATTGATTTTTTTGATTGGGTAACAAAAATAATAGACAAAGGTGGTGCAGTAGACATTGCTTATTTAGATTTCAGTAAGGCTTTTGATACTGTTTCCGCATAGAAGGCTTATCAATAAATTGCAATCTTTGAGCTTGGATTCCAATATTGTTGAATGGATTAGGCAGTGGCTGAGTGACAGGCAACAGAGGGTTGTGGTAAATGGAGTTTATTCGGCGCAAGGTCTTGTTACCAGTGGGGTACCTCAGGGGTCCGTACTTGGACCCATTTCTCTTTAATATTTTTATTAGTGATATTGCAGAAGGTATTAATGGTAAAGTATGTCTTTTTGCTGATGACCCAAAGATTTGCAACAGGGTTGACGTTCCTGGAAGGATCAGCCAAATGAAATTTTTTTTAGGTAAACTAAAAAAATGGTCAGAGGTGTGGCAATTGAGTTTTAATGTCGATAAGTGCAAGATAATGCACCTGGGGCGTAAAAACCCAAGGGCTGAATATAGAATATTTGATACATGTCTGATAACATCTGAGGAAAGGGATTTAGGGGTTATTATTGCAGAGGATCTAAGGGTAAGTAGTCAATGCAATAGAGCAGCAGGAAATGCTAGCAGAATGCTTGGTTGTGTAGGGAGAGGTATTAGCAGTAGGAAAGGGGAAGGGGAAGTGCTCATGCCACTGTACAGAGCACTTGTGATACCTCACTTGGAGTACTGTGTGTAATACTGGAGACCGTATCTCCAGAAGGATATAGACATCTTAGAGAGAGTTCAGAGAAGGGCTACTAAAATGGTGTACGGCTTGAAGGAGAAAAGTTACCAGGAAAGGCTTAATGACCTTAACATGTACAGCTTGGAAAAAAGACGAGACAGAGGAGATATGATAGAAACATTTAAATACGTAAAGGGAATCCACAAGGTAGAGGAAGGGAGTATATTTAAAAGGAAACAAAGTAGCAAAACAAGAGGACATAGTCTTAGATTAGAGGGGCAAAGGTTTAAAAGTAACATCAGGAAGCATTATTTTACTGAGAGGGTGGTGGATACATGGAACAGCCTTCCAGTTGAAGTAGTAGAGGCCAAAACAGTGATTGAATTTAAGCAGGCATGGGATAGGCATAAGGCTATCCTAAACAAAAGCTAAATCCAGGTCAAGTATCCATGTAATTGGGCAGACTAGATGGGCCGAAAGGTTCTTATCTGCCGACATTTTTCTATGTTTCTATGTTTCTATATATATACGCATGATGAAAATTTGCAAAGGATAAGGCACGCAAAGTGAAATTTTGATGTGTCTGAAATTGAAACTTACGTGACAACTCTTATTTTTATTTTTTTTATTTTGTATTTGTTCAATACAGTTAATTTCAATTCGTTTAATAGAGTTAATTTAAAATGGTTTAATACAGTTTATTTATATTTATGATGCCTTTACTATTGGTGCTTTTCAAACTTTATTCTTAAGTAAAAATAAATTTAGCAGTTTCATGTTGTGTTGTTTTTTTTTTTTGGGGGGGGTGCAAGTAGCTGGTCTTGCCTAGGGCACAAAATAGTCTAGCACCGGCCCTGACAGCATGGTCCACCCCTGCACTCTTCCACAATGCCACAGAGGGGTTACTGTATGATGGCACTTGCTGGCCTGGCACCAAAGGCACAATATTTGGCTGCATATTTGGACTCCTATCCTCAGAGGGGTGAGACTGTGTGACGGCACTGTTGCCGACGCTAAAGGCCCAATTTTAGGCTAGGGTCAAACAAACGCAGCGAACGTCAAAAGTGCGTCCGAACGCATTGAGGTGTTTTTTCACAGAAATCGCTTAAACGGTCATACGATGCACATTTTTGTGCGTGATTTTTTACTGATCCAAACCAGGAAACTTTGGGTGTCTGGACGTTATGTTGGCCGGACATGAGCAGCGTCTGACGTCTCCTAATCATGCACACACGCTGCTATGCGGACGCAGTGCACTCTGTACATCAGTACTAGCGGTTCAGCGTTCTCAAAAAAATGTGTTAATTTTCCACTTGCGTTGAGCGGCCGGACTTTTGTGTGGCCGTACTTCGTATATTGGCCGTCATTGCGTGTCATTTGCTGCTAGTGCGGCTGTGATTAAGTGCACCTAAACACACGTTAAAAGTGCGCTAGTCTGACCCCAGCCTTAAAGCACCTATTGTTACGTTCATCCAAAGCCTGCTTAAGTTTCACAATAATTTAGTCAAAAAATCACTAAACTTTTTCTGCGTCTCCGAAAATGTCTCCTCTTTTCTTACAGACTGCCGCCCCAAGCAGTTGTTTATGGATAGATTAAAGGAAAAGCATTTACCGTCATTTGAAACATATTTTGTTTGTTTTTAAGTGTTTCTATACATCCTAGAAATCCACCACTTCATGGGCAGGTTATGGGGACCTCCTAGGCACGATATTTGAAGGAATTTTTCGTTTTTATTTTTAACCCTTATTTCATGGAAAACTCACTGTCCCTTTATAAACATTTTTTTTTTTTACTTTTTGTCCTTGTTTCCTGTCCCCCAGGGCACTAACCGGACCCCCATACACCTTTTATGGCAAATATCTAGCATATAGGCCCTCTTGGAGGGCACTCTAAAAACTGAATTTTCAGCCCCATTGACTTGTATTGAGTTCGGGTTCGTATTCGAACATTTAGAAAGTTCGGGTTCGGCTCCGAACCGAACTCGGGGGGGGGTGTTAGGCTCATCCCCACTTGTGACCACACCAGATGCCAATCTGCCATCAGGAAGTGCTGGCAACCGACCAGCCAGCGACACACCACCATGCCCAGACCCCCCAGGGAGCACAACAGGGGCTGAGGATGTAACATATTGCCCCCAGCTCACACATGGATATATATTGCCCCCAGATCACACATGGTTATATTGCCCGCAACTCACACATGGTTATATTGCCCGCAGCTCACACATGGTTATATTGCCCGCAGCTCACACATGGTTATATTGCCCGCAGCTCACACATGGTTATATTGCCCGCAGCTCACACATGGTTATATTGCCCGCAGCTCACACATGGTTATATTTGCCCCGAGCTCATACATGGCTATATTTGCCCCAGCTCACAATATATATTGCCTCCAGCTCACACATGGTTATATTGCCTCCAGCTCACACATGGATATATTGCCCCCCAGCTCACACATGGATATATTGCCCCAGCTCACACATGGTTATATTGCCCCCCAGCTCACACATGGTTATATTGCCCCCCAGCTCACACATGGTTATTGTTTCGTTTTGGGCATTAAATCCATCATTAACCCCTTAAGGATGGGAGTAATTTTACAACTTCGGCGCTGTTTCGGAAGTAGAAGTTTGCTGAGCTCATTTTGACCGTTTTTAAGTCACGTATTATTATACCACCCAGACAAATTATATATCGTTCTTTCCGGCAGACTTGGCAGATTAATAATATATCATTATTATATGTATATGTCATGCCCTGCCAAAATGCTGTAACAAAAAATGTAAAAAAAAGTAAATAAATGTGAATTTTCAATAAAATTTCAATCTTCCACAGTGTGTAAAGTGTTTTTTTTTTTTAATTTTATTATCCGAGGCTCTGCGGTCATATGCTATGGGGTAGATTTGTTAAAAAAAATTAGAACGGGGAACCCATTTTTTTCTTGGAGAAATTGCGTGATTTTAGCTAATCCCCCCCAAAAAAAAATCATTAGTGAAGCATCATTGTTCACATTATAATTGAAATGTGAACAATAGTGCTGCATTAAAAAAAAAAAAAAACCACGGATTTATTTTTTTATTATTATTTTTTTTACTTTTTTTTAAACTTTTATTTTACTTGTAACATGGTCATGTTTGATATCATTGGAAAGGCCATGCTCTGGCCTTTCCAGAAATATCATACATGACCCCTAGCTGCCACCGATCAGGAGATAGGGGGGTTCTTTGAACCCCTTTATCTTCTCTATGGGATTTCCATAGGAAATCCCTTTGCAGCTAGGGGGTTCCCCAGTTAACGGACATCATCGCGCATGGCGCGATGAGTTAGTTGAGGGGGGGTGACCCAGAGGTGGGGGCTGCCATCCAAGTTGGCGGCCCCCACCGGAAATAGGCCGCGATCGGGCACAAATTAGTGCCCGGTCGCGACCTGACAACTAAGGCGTTAGCCCCATACATCGCTGGAAAGGTCAGGCTGTGACCCTTCCAGCGATGCTGGCCACAGTCACCTGGTCCCCTTTGATGGGGAGATAGAGGGATCCAAAGGATCCCCCCCTCCCCTTCAGGCGCTTCCCCTGCTCCGGCGGGGGGGGGACACCTGAAACTGACGCCATCACGCCCCCGGCCCGATGACGTCAGTGCGCCGGAGGAGGAAACCCTGCTGATCTGACTCCGTGGGACTCAGATCAGCGAGGGAGCCGCCAGAGGAGGTGAGTATCTCCCGGGAGGGCTGAAAACGCCGCGGACGTACAATTACGTCCTGCGGCTTCAAAGCCCGCCTAATGCAGGGCGTAATTGTACGTCCTGCGGCGTTAAGGGGTTAATCATTGAATTAATATGCAATAATTAAGGCCCTAACAATAATATTTATTTCTTGTGGATATATATACATACATACATACATACATATACATATATATATAATATATATATATATATATATATATATATATATTATATATTATATATTATATATATATATATATATATACACATACACACGAGAGGGGCAGCACTCAACCTTAACTACGCTTCAAGACAACATAATATAAAACAAAACGAGAAGAGAGCACACCAAACAATACAAAAGAAACCACAACAGCAGCTAAATACGTTTAAACAGTGTTTCAGATTTAACCCTTTCAGTGCTTAAGAACATTTCCTAAACCCCTTCAAACATTGCAGTTCTTAACCCTTGCATATATTTAATACTGAGCTCTGTTGAACAATGGTGGAAGTTTAGTTTGCAATAGATGGCCATGGATTGCGTAAGCCTGCCAACAGCAATCCATGGCCATCTATTGCAAACTAAACTTCCACCATTGTTCAACAGAGCTCAGTATTAAATATATGCAAGGGTTAAGAACTGCAATGTTTGAAGGGGTTTAGGAAATGTTCTTAAGCACTGAAAGGGTTAAATCTGAAACTCTGTTTAAACGTATTTAGCTGCTGTTGTGGTTTCTTTTGTATTGTTTGGTGTGCTCTCTTCTCGTTTTGTTTTATATATATTGTGTTTAACATTGCAGAAGCCACCTGCACATCATAGCAATTCAAAGAATTGCATCCCAGAGCTCCTGTGCCACATTCCCCATATGCAGCAAGGAATTCTGGGTAGGATATGCAAATGACCTCTGTCTCACTTTTATGCATCCTGGATCTGTTATTACACAGAACCCTAAAATCAATGCTATGCCACACTGTGGCTTTGTAGCAGAGATAATATGAAAAACACACAGAAACCGGTGCAATATGAATTGACAATCTATATTAACAGGTTATAACATTTGCTTTTCAGTTACTACAAAAATAGAATAACTTACACACAATTATGGAATAGTAATAGTCATATCACACAGTACATTAAACAACAATACTAAACAATACAGAAATTAAAGCGTGTTTACTAGGCCCCAGGCTGGGGGGGGGGGCTGCAGAAAACTTCACATGGTCAGTCTCAGGTATCAAGCGAAAGAGAGCTAACTCTTGGATGCAACTCTCTTTTATGCCCAGTGGGAGTCACCAAGACAAACCTCTCTACCAATAGGTAAAACCTCTCTAAAATAGGCTGGCTTAATGACATCACAGTTAGCCACACAGGGCAAACAGCCTGCACACTGCTCCTAGTGGTCCTTCTTTGGTATGTAATATTAAAATATGATAATTTATGGCAGAAATCATTCATGATCATTACAGTTATATTGCCCCCAGCTCACATTGTCCCAGGCACCTTCTGATTGTGCTTCTTCCTCCCAGCGCGCAACGGCAAAGGATGTTGCCCGCCTGCTCGTTGGGATTCACGCACGCAAGCCGCAGTCTTGCGAGATGCCAGAGTTATCTCCGCGATCTCGTGGCTAGTGGATCCCAACGAGCGGCCGGGCAACATTCTTTGCCGGCGCGCGCTGGGAGGAAGAAGCACACTCGAAGGGGTACGGAGGCAAGCCTATGGCTCGCGTGCCAACACAGTCACAGCCATAGGTTCGCCATCACTGATATATCATATATAATCCTATATCATGATTATATATCATTATCATATATTTCATAATTAGTTTTTTATAGTAAACTAGCTTTTGCCCGCGGCTTCGCTCACGTGGATTTTGCGATTTGTTAAAATTGTTTTTAAAAGAAACAGGTTTTTTTTGTTCCAACTGTACAGAATAAAATTTACAAGTTGATTAGTAAAGTAATAAGTAATGTTTATTGCAGAAGTTAGTCAGGCGTATTGGCTACAAAACAAAGTTGTTTCATTCATACGCGTTTATTATTTTTTTTGTGTTGTAAATACAGACAATGAAACAGACAAAAAAAGTGTAATTTATTTTGTTTTTTGGCATCTGGAACATAGAAAATAAAACTATTTGAGTACTTCTTTATAAACCACATTAGTGGTGGTTCTTTCACGTGCTCGGATCACCAGAGAGTTAGGTGAGCTCACTGGAACAGGCCATGTAAAAGTGCCCATGTGAGAAGCAGACTTCTCTTAGGTCAATCCCCGCTGACTTCAAAGTCTGTCCCTGAGACTTGTTGATAGTCATCGCAAAACAAACCTTTAGGGTGCACTGAAGCCTTTTGAATTGAAACAGATATTATGAAGGCATAAGAGGTATTCGTTGTATGAACACTAACTCTCCCGACCAGAACCGGTTGGCACCATCAAATTTCTGTGGAGTGCTTTTACTTGCAATCTGGTGCCATTACAGAGTTTAGGTGGGTTGAGGTTCTGCAATAATCTCACAGGCCCTCCCACGCTGCAGCATTGAGGGTGTGTGTTAGGCCTGGTTGTGAAAAGGAAGCAGACATGCTGGAGCAGTGAGGGAGTGTGTGGCCTGTGTGTGATAGGTAAGCAGACATGTTGGAGCACTGAGTGAGTGTGCGAGCCCTGTCTGTGAGAGGGAAGCAGACATGCTTGAGCAGTGAGGGTGTGTGTGAGGCCTGGCTGTGAGAGGAGCTGCATAGAGACTCCATTCTGTGTGAAGTAACAGCATCCCTCTGATCTGCTCATCCAGTGTATCAACTGGATTTTCGGAAAATGGCAAAATAAGTTTTTTTTTCCTTTTTCAAGAAGATTCTAAATACCAATTTTAATACATTGACTCTGAGGCTCCTATTGCTTCTCTTTCTTGCTTTATTAAACATAGCAGCAAGTGGCAACTAGCAAGAACTTTGGAAATATGAAGCATTTATATTGA